>JASDQU010172849.1:4482-19989 GCA_032191745.1 Picea mariana
CTCGCGTGACACGGGGTCGAATCCTGCCGGCTGCCTTATAACCCCTAGGGAGAAACGCACAGCCCGCAAGCACGCCCTCCAAGTAAATCGGGGTGAGAATCGACCTTGAGACCTCATTTTACATAGTTCCTTCCATTTACACGGCACTTGCCAATCAGTCTACACCCCTGCGGGCTTTAAATTGAATATATTACTATGACACTAACATGACAATAATAAGATCCTATAAATTTATCTAAATGATGTTAATCTGACACAACATGATGCACAAATGATGCAAACCCGGTGACTACTACATGAACAAAAATTTAGTGATGTAGTGATTATGGAAAAACAATGAAAATATGACGCTACTCAATGCAAGCATGATGCAAGTGAAAAAAAAATTAAAATAACATTTTTGAAATTTTTTTGGTGGCATTAATTTGACACAATATTGGCACAAATTCTATGCAACTTTGGCGCAAAATGTATATTGCAAAATCATAATGTACACCAACAAAAAAGATTGAACTTGAAAAAATAGACTATGGAGACACAAAACAATAACACTACACACATATATTGCAGTAGTGTTAGTCAACTTACAAATAAAATTTTATGTCTAATGTTTTTTAGAACTTTGGTATACATGATTTCTCAATCTCTCAATCCTTGCTAATATTACTATTTTGTGTTTTCCCCATTTGATAATTAATCGAAGAGTTTTAATCACCAATTTTATTAATTTTGGACTAATAAGTAAGAATATAGACTAAGAAACTATTAATTTTTATTTTGAGAGTGTGATTATTAGTGTTTCTAAACTGCAAAATTGGATTTTAAGATTGTGAATATTGGTTTTTGATGTGTGAATTTTAATTTTGAAAGTGTGAATTTCAAATATTTTTTATTCAAAAATTGTGAATTTCGATTCCATCAATGTTAATTTGATTCCAAAGTGTGAATTTTGAAATATGAAAGTGTCAAATTTGATTATGAAATTGTGAATTTCGATTTCAAAAGTGTTCATATTGAATTGCTACAATGTTTATTTGKAATTTAATATTTTGAAGWTATTTTCTAATGTGTATAATATATCTAAATCCAAGATTGATGTGCAACATTTTATTTTGTATGTGCATGCACAATATCACTGTGGCATACATTGCTAAATTTATCAATATTGAAGAGGCACAAAATAAGACAAGTGATAACAATCATCACATTGCATAGTTGTACTATTTCATAAATATTTAAAGAAACGTATAATAAGGTTCCATACAAACAAAATGACGATTATGGGTCAAACCCTTTTACCAACTTCCTCACCTTAACCAAAAACATTATAACTTTTTTATTGTAGAAACTTTATTCGTAGAACCCACATCCCAAGCTAGGAGAGAAGACATAAACTGGACTTCAACAGTCTTACTCAAAGAAATAGTTATTAATTAAAATACGCTACTATTTATGAGTTCTTACATGATAAAAGTCATTAAAAAATGACATGGAAGATATTTATTAAAATAAAGTCTCATTCATTGGCATCACTCTCACTCTCTCTATTTTGTTCAATGTGTTCTCCTTCTACCTCAATTATTTCAAATCCCTTCTAATTTACTTTTATTATCTCTCTCTTCCATCATACCTATGGTGACCATGCCCATGTGATGTTATTCAAATTGGTTTATGTTGTTCATTATGTTTCTACAACCCATTGTTGAGTTATTTTTAAACAAATTTTGAACAAATTTTTTTTTCTAGAGTCATACTGCTACATGCCCATGGACCTAATAGGTTGGCTCATGATGAGACCCCCTATCCTCCAACTAGGTCTTGAGTTTATTTATTTTATGGGTCCCTCCTTTTTCTTATTGAGAATCTTTTTACTGCTTTCTCGGGGATCCTTCGACGAAGCATATGAAGGTTTTGTTCTTTGGATTTTATCTTTTTCCAACTAATTTTACCCTCTGGGCTTTTATCCCCTTCTTCCCACAAGGCAAGGTACAACCCTTAACTATCTTGGAAAACCCAATGCCCGAACCAATGCAGGAAATAGATGAGAGGGAAGATGATAAAAAGTGGTTAGTATGGTGGGAATGGATGATGTCCTTTCATGAGCACATCCAATTGAAACTCACTCCTAAGGGAACCAACTTGCTAGGGTGTTCTATCACCCTCCAAGTATGGACAAGTCAAAAGGCATAAAGTCCAAGCACACGTCATGGAGAAAAATAGAATTAAATACACATATTCAAATGTTTTGAGAATCAGAGTGACACATACCATGATACCCAGACTCATTACCTCATGGATCAATACCCACTGCTACTTCAAGATCAGGATGATGGGATGGATGTTTTGTTGCTAATAGGATGGAGGCACTGAAGAAGAAGGATGGGCCCTCTAGGGCCAAAATCAAGTCAATATGGCTCTCGATACTCCATGTCTAGGATCTATGGGCCTCTAGACATAATCTCCTTAGTTATCCCTAGGCTATGGGATAACATATGGCTCCAAATCGGGGACATGTGCTCATCGTAGAGAACATGAGAACCAAAACATCTCTAGTATGACATGTGACCTGCTAGATCTCAACAAAATCTATTAGTAACCATTTGGGGTGGTGATATCACCCTTGGCTCATATATGGTACAATAAAATACAATTAATAAATCATATATACAAATGGAAATACAACTACTCTAACATGAAATGCAGATGGTATATACAAGTAATGCAAAATGCCTACCCACTTACCTGCACTTACCTGTCATGTTGTTGGCGGGTGGTAACGCTTGATGTGTATAGCATTCACAGGTAACTTCAAAGTCTCTCCTCCCAAAGTTCCCAAATTGAAATATTTTGTTCCCGCGTGACTCATGATCTTGTAGGGACTTGTCCATAGTCCATCCAACTTCTTGTACATACCAAGTTTCTCCCTTCTTTTGTCCCATAACAACACTAAATATCCTTTGGAGAAATCCCTCTCCTTTACCTTGTGATCGAAGGTGTTCTTGATATTTTCCCATTTTCTTTCCATTTGGCTTAGGGCAGCCCTTCTAGATTCATCCAACTCTACTAACTGGTTAATTTGCCCTTGAATTTCTTCTCCATCAGTGGTGTATTGTTGAGAAAAATGGAGGATAGGGACTTGGAGATTCATAGGAAGTTTTGTCTCTAACCCATACACTATTTCAAAAGGGGTCTTTCATGTTGAGGTCTTTTTTGTTATTCGATCTGCCCACAAGGAATACTTAATTTTTTTGTCCCAATACCTCTTATTCTCTCCCACAACCTTCTTGATAATGTTCATAAAGTTCTTACTGCTTGATTATGCCAACCCGTTTCCTTGTGGATAATAATTGGAGGAATGAGATAAAACAATTCCATACTTAAAACAAAATTATACTAATGCAAGAGAACTAAAGGCTTTGGCATTGTCAGTGTTAATATTGGATGGGACCTCAAACCTTGTTATGATTCTTTCCTCCAAAACATTCATGATTGCTTCCTCATTGGACTTGTTTCTAGGAATATATTCAACCCACCTGGTAAAACAATCTGTGGTTGTCAAAATCCATTGGTAACCGTTACTTGAATTGTCTTTAAACTCCCCAATAAAGTCTAATCCCCACTGTTGAAAAGGATCTTCTACTACCACAAGTTTCAAAGGTTGTGATGGTATTTTTGGTTTACCAGTAAAGTATTGGTAAGGATGGCATGATCAGACATATCAGTGAGTATTGGTGAAAAATGTTGGCCAATAATATCTAGCTCTTAAGATATTGTGTGCGGTGGTACGGGAAACGAAATGTCCACCACAATGTCCGGAGTGTAATTCCTTAAATAGTTTATTATCTTCTTATCAGTTCACACATCTAAGGAGAACTCCTTCAGGGTATTTCCAACCCATACCATTCTTAGTCAAACAGTATTTCATAGATTTAAGTCTCAAGGCCCTTCTTTTTTAGTCTACTAGATGATCTGGGCATGATAAATTCTTAAGGTAGTATATTATGTCGAAATATCATTGATCATGTTATAACTCATTGACTACCATGATTATCTATTAACTTTCTCCCTTTTGTATAGCCTCTTGGCTGGTTTTAGTCAGCATTGGGATAAGCCTTGTCCCTTTACAATTTTGGTGTGTTTTATCTCTAAATCATACTCTTGGTTTTATCTCTAAGATGGCATTCTCTTTTGAGTAATACTTGGTTGTATCTAGAAAATCCATCTAGCATGGACATCATTCTTGCCCCAACAACCCTTTGTAACAAATTTTCCATATTTGGGAGGGGGTAGTTGTCTTTCAAGGATAGTTGGTTAAGGTTTCAGAAATCTACACACAAGCGGATATCACCAGTTTTCTTTCAGACAACTACCAAATTTGAAATCCATGATGAATATCTAATGGGAGATATGATACCATCATCAACCATCTTTTGGATTTCCTTTTGTATCTACTTTACCAACTTTGGGTTAATATGCCTTAAATTTTGTCGGAAAGGTTTGGCTCCTTCTATCTAAGGTATTGCATGTTGGATGACATCACCCCTATAAGCCTTTAGTTCATCATAATTCCAAGAAAAGGTATCTTTGAATTATCTTATGAGGTCTAGTATCTCAATCCTTTCCTTTTCAGTAGTCCCTTTCCCTATTTTGACCATTCTTGGATCCAACTCAGTGTCGATGTTGATTTCCAAGGCTTCATATGTTTGTTTGTTGGGTTTTTTTCCTTTGTAAACATCGTTTCTGTCAAAGAGGTGTACTAAAGGGACACATCCTTTTGGAAAAGTGTTAATTTGTAGGTTAACCACATCTAGGTCCATGGAATCAGCTAGGAAGTTTACTTGTGAATCGGTGAATTCTCTACTATTTTCCATAAATCCAAGGATTTGGTCATCATCTTCAAAGACTTGCCAATGTTCCAAGTTATCAGGGATCAATGGTCTAAACAAGACTTCCATTTTGCACAGGTTTTGGAGTGGACCATCACAGGGCTGTAAAGTGGAAGTGGAAACAGCCAAGGCATCTGCTACATAGTTTTCTTCACGGGGAACTAATTTTATTGACACCATTTCAAAATATTTTGCAATGGATCTTGCAAAGTCATGGTACCTTTTTAATCTCTCATTCTTGGCAGCAAAGTCTAGAAACACTTGTGATACTATCAAGTCTGAGTCTCCTATAACTCTTAGGTGTGTGACACCTTTGTTTATTTCCAAGTTGAGACCTATAATCAAAGCTTCGTATTCAACAACGGTGTGTGTACAGTGATACTCAAGTCTATAGGAGTAATATAAGTTCTCCTTGGATGGGCTTGTCAGGACAATACCTGCTTCCGAGCTAGAATTCGAATGAGCTCCATCAAATTCCAAAGTCCACATTCCTTCAGGTGTTTTGGTAGATTCATCCTCTGAATTTTCCCCTTGGACAAACCAACTTTCAATCCCATTGTTTACACAAAGGAGTCGATTATCAAGTTCTTCAGGGGTCTCAATAAGGCATACTGTGATGGATTTTTTGTGAAGGGTAAAGAATCCTCCTTCAGGGTGAGGTATGATAGCTTCAGACACTTGGTTTTGGAAACTTTCATTCAAGATTTCTATCAAGTCTTTACATTGTCTAATTCCCCAGTTGCTTAAAGTGTCTATTACTAACACATCAATAGTGAAAGGGGCATCTAGGGAGGCATGGAAGGAAACACTTAGGTTCTTAATGATGCCTCGCTTGAAACCACCTTGCATGTTCAATTGTGATATACTAAAGCCTAAATGGTGCATAACCTTTTCGATCCTAATGTTTCTAGGGGTATCTGGATCAAAAACACAATTATGGAGAAGGAAACCATTAACTTGGAGAGTAACGTACAAGGGTGCAGTTTCCCCATATTTTGTTCCCATGCTTCCAACCTGGTAGACAACAGGGAATTATTCTTCAATATTATCCTCCTCGTAGATTTGTGGTACGGATTATTCAAAATATTCAACCTCTGGGTTTCTAAAAGTATCTTGAGTGGGATCCAAATACTTAGGAGGTTCATTTTGTTGAGAGAACGAGGAAGCATATTTCATGTTTGAGAAACATGTGCTCCATTTTCTAGGGAAATCACTATATTCCACCTCTAGGATCTCTAGGAGGTTATGCTTTGGTTCCACCATTCTTTCCTCATTTGGATCCTAGAAGTCATTGTTGTTTAAAAGGCTAAACTGATAGATGGAATTGTTGAACCTAAGGTTTTCCTCAATCTAGAAATCAATCTCGTGTGCTCCTTCTAGGCATGCAGGTAATCGATCCTTGAGGGTGAACTGCAAATTTCCTTCTAAGGAGTTTAGGTAATGTTGGAGAATAACACTTTTTGGGTGAAAATCAGGCTAAATTTTGCTAATGCAAATATTGAACCTATCATTGAATTACATAATGTTTTCATTGGTTCTTTTGCAAACTTCGAGGTATTGAGAGTAAAAGGAGGCCATACTTTCTTTCTTACACCATCTATTCTTGAAAGCTCATTCCACATCTTCAAGGGTTTTGAATCTTTCACTTGGAAATTTTTTACTCCGGGTTCTGGCACTCCTAGTGAGTGACCTCGCAAAGAGCCTCATAAAGATGTTAGGGTGTTCTTCTCCTGATTGGTGAAATTCATACCCCTTATAAAACTTAGTCCAATGTGATTTTCCATAAGATCCTACCTCTCCCAAAAATCTAGGTATCCATAAATTATCCCTTTTGGGGAGATCGTGTAATCGGGGAGATCGTGTAATCCTCCTTGGGTGTTAGCTAAGTCCAAAGGGCCAAAAATTTCTTTGTGAGACCATTTAGGAGGATATATAGGTGCAACAGGAACTACTGGAGAAGATTAAAGTGTGTATTGATGTCCGCTATGGGTCATCATTTGTGAATTCACCAGATAGTTTTCTTGAAACTATCAAAAGGATGAGGGGATCACCCTTAGTGGATTCATCAGGTAAGCTTTAAAAAGTAAAGTATTTTGAGGAAATGATTATTCAAAAGTGTTGTCTTTGAGGAGAATTGACTCAGTGTTCCCAACAACGGTGCCAAAATGTTATTGTGCAATTTGTACTTGTTCGAAGGGAAAATTGGTGTAACAGGAGGTTGTCCTATAATTGTCACCTTAATAAGACACCTCTTTCTATTTAGGGATGAAATCCTAGGGGAGACATCCTCGACAACCTAGGGGTTTGATAAGGAAAAGGATGAATTATCAAGAAAAGTTATCCCCTCTCACAAGTCATACCGATTGGAAAGTCCCACAGTTTTAACAAATGAAGAAATGATATGCCTAAGTGTACCTGCCCAGAACAAAGAAACAAGAAAACACTATTTTTTCAAGCACAATTGATGTTAGTGCTTCATAAAACATTGGAATTTTCAATGAAAGCAATAAATTGATATAAGAAGAAGAAAACATAGATATATAACAACAATGTATATATGATGATGGCTTCATAATCAATGCCTTAAATAAGCTTCAAAATGACCAAAAATGATAATCTAACAATAGCACTATGATAGCACTTGTCATAATCTAATGAGGCAATGTAAAAATCAAATTTAATGATTTCTTTTAAGAGCTTTTACTGCTATAATAATTGGTTGTAGCTTACTTTCGTAATAGCAACAAGAATGTTAGTGGATTAATCTAATCTAGGGTTAGGAAATGTTAGTAAATAGCTTGAGGTATAAGATTTAAGGTTTGTTCTCATCAATCAATCAAGTATAAGTTCTAGATCAGTGTCTTTAGGGGTAATGGAGTCACTTTTTGTAGTAGAACTCTTGAAGGAATCAAATGATAATCTATGAGCTAAGGAAAAGAGGGATGATGGTTGATGTGTTGGTAACCCATGGCCTCAATCAACAAACCCTAGAAGGAAAACATCTACTAGGAAGTCAGTAACCCTAGGCCCTAGCAGTTTTCCTTATTATTTAACTCAAGCTTGAAGTAAATAAAGGCCTGATGAAGAAAATGATGTTAGAGTGCTACAATGGTAGGGATCTATCACATGCTTCAAAGGATAGGTTTTTTAGCAAAATCTAGTAGGTGAAAATCTATTAAGACAAGGACAATAACATGTGCTTGATCTCCTAGGGTTTTTAAGCTAGAAATTTCATAATATTAGTAAAATGAAAAGTAAATGTACTATAACCATTCAAAGTAAATAATAATTGCAAAAATTCACTTAAATTCACCAAGAATAATCTAGCAAATAGCCTAGTTGAAGAATTTCCACCAAGAAAATGCCAAAAAACATGAATAAAAGCCTCCTCCAAGAGTTGTGCACCACTTAAATTCAGCCAATAAACCCCAAGGGATCTGAGTTTCATACCTCACTTGTGTGATTGAAAGAATGATGATCAAATTCAAGGGGAAAATCCCTTATTTATACAATCAAAATGACCTTTAATTACAAAATTTGGTCAAAAAGGCCGACATGGCCAGTTACATGAAAAATCCATTTTTTACAAAAATTTGTCAAATAAAACCCTAAATTTATATTTTTAGAGTGGCATCATGCCCCTCCTAGGTTGACGTTATCCTTCTTTCTGAAACGTTATCCCTCCAAGTGAAACGTTGGGGCTCAAAACCCCTCTGGAACTGCCACATGTGCCAACCAATGTCGTCCTCAAGTTGGATTCCTCAACTGGATGACGTCAAGGATCTCGATGATGACATAAAGGGCCTTCAAGGGCCAACATCATGGTGGGAGGGAAAGACCCCCTTGGTTCCAAGCCTGCCAAGTTGTCTCTGGTGGAACGTCCTCCTCTCTCTCTAGTGCAAGCCTCTGGTATATGTTTTCCCCTAGTTGGGATCTCAGCATCCATCTGGTGGGATTTTATCCCTATGGAGGTCCGAGCTAATCATCTCCACATGTGTACCTATATGTCGGCATGGTCCTATAGAAACAAAAAGTATGCACTCCATGGGATAATAAGTCACATGGATCATAGCAATGTCAATCACATATAATAATCAAGTTACCCAAACATGTTCATGAAACCCCCCTTTACCAAACAAGTGCTCAAATATGTTATGCTATTCTATAAGCTAGGTTTGGAGAGGGTTTCAGGACGTCCTATTGGGATAGTTCTTCTTATATGTGGGATGTTTCTAGTTGAAGACCAATCTAGGTCATGTAAGTGCATGAGAAGGTATGGGGATGTTTGGAAAATGGGTGCAGTGATGACAGGGAAATGTATGGCTTAACTGTTGTTGAGAAAAATATATGAATTTATCTTACTTAAGCATTTTTGGATCTTGCTTGGACAAGGAAAGATATTCAGGAATATTAACCTGTGTTTATAGCCTCAAAATGTATTTCCCAATCCACAAGTATTAATTACAAGGGCTTAGGTTGATTTTTTAAATAAAAAGATTGTTGCGAAATATAACATTTTAATATAATTTTCTGAACATATGCAGATTGTAGAAAGTAAATGTGGAGATCAAAATAAAAAATAACCAAGTCACAGATTAACACAAATGAGATAGAATAACAATTGCTTTATTTCATTCCAAGAAATCAAAAGTATCATTCTCTTTACAAAAATCCTTGTGGGGGCATGGACCAAGGTCAAACTTAGATATCCCTGATGAAAACCATACAAAAGGACTCTGGCAAGAAGTAAAGACTGAACTTTAAAATCTGGATCAACTTGCCACAAACTACTACCCACTTAACTCTGCACAATATCCTTTATCAGTCATGAAACTCAATTCATAAACAGACAAGTCTACATAGACTATCAAATATAGATCGACGCCTCTGAAACAATGATCCAGGTGGATATTGTTGGATCATGTTGTCATTGATGTCAAAGGATTGAGTGTTTGATTGATTGATGGACTAATGTCAAAGGAACAATGTCTTGTCATAAGCATATTGACGTAATATGTATTATCCTTTATGTGAATGGATTGATGTCAAATGGAATCATAGTCATATGATGTCATGCATAGATGAATATGGATCAATGAATTGTCATTGATATATGATGCATAGATGAAGATGGATCAATGTGTTGTCATTTGATATATGATGCATAGTTGTATTGATGTAAATATGACTCATTATTGTCTTGTCATGGTTGATAATAAGTACAAATGGATGAACTCCAAAGTGGTCCTCTTATGGTGAAATCCCTCATGGGAAGATGCTTTGCGGTTGAGTTATCCTAGTAGTATGGTTAGATAAACCATCCTTAATTATGAAATAATTAGATGAATATCAATGAAAGTGTCAGTGAAACTATCCTAGATGGAGAGTGCTTGTCATGTCATTTCCGGTGGTATGTGGAATGTCACATAACTCATAACGGTTTGAGAGTTATGGCCTTATGAAGTTGAAGAACCCTCATATGTTGGCTTGAAGCCCCAAAAGGTCAAAGAATTCAAAGTGATTTCAAAGAAGGAGGATTATTTAATTAATAAAGTAATGTGACAAAATCAAAGAGTAGTATTTAAATAATAAAGTGAAGTGACAAAGTCAAGGAGGATTATTTAAATAATAAAGTAAATGGAGAAATTTCTAATTATGGAAAGTGGTTAACCCTAAAATGAGGAAAGTGGGTTAAGTGTTCAAGTGGATATTGATATATGGACAAGTGGCAAATTGGAAAAAATTAGACATAAATGACTATGTGGAAAAATTGGCTATGTGGACAAAGTGACCTAGAAGATGCTTCTAAGGAAGATACTTGGAGAGTATAAATAAGAGGCAAGGGTCTCTTGTGATAAGAATCTCTTGAGCATATCTTGAAGATCTATTCTGAGAGAGAGAATGGTTGGAGGATCTCATGGACACATCAAATTTTCCGTAAGTCTGAGATATTGACAGCGAAAGTTTAGAAAGTTTAGAAACCCTAGTTTTTGAAGGAGTACGTGAGAAGCAGTGGGACATAGAGCATACATACGCAAGCTACAGTGAGACAGAGAAAGTACACACATAGGATGAAGGAAGATAGAGCACGTACAGTTGATGAATTCATAAATATTTGAGTATGAGTTGGTGCCAAGTTCTTGACGGCTAAAGCAAGTTTCAGATCTGCATTCTATGGGCTTAGAATTTCCATAGAAACTCTGGTATGGTTGCATGATTGTATTGATGGATACTCTTTCTTGTTGTATGATGAATGCTTGAGGCATTCTTGGTATGGTTGTTATGATTTTTTTTGTGTTGGTTGATGGAGTGAACAACACTCTTCTGCTTTAGTACTTATATGATTGCCATAGTATACTTGTTGCTTACACATGATTAAGTAGCATTCATATTGTATGATTGAGGAGCATGAGTAAGTTGTGGGAGAGCATGGATGTGTTGTGATTGGTTCTAGTTCAAATCTGACAATGAATGACATAAGTGAATGTGACAAAAGGTTGTAGAGGATCTGAGTTTTCCTTGGAGAGAAAACCCTAGGTGTTCAGAAGGAACACACATGTTGTAGTACAGACAGGCCACATACATACACAAGTTGTACTATTCATAGGGCGCACACATACGCATGTTGCACTACTGACATGCCATGTACATGTTGAAATATTGGTATCTGTTGAGGATTGATTCCTCTTCTCAATTGGTGTTGAGTTTTGTAAGTTGATTCTTGCATTATAGATATGGTGCTCTTGTGGAGTTGTATCTCTATTCAGTTGTTGCTGATAACCCAAAAATTATAGTCTGTAATAAAAGGAAAATTGTACATACATCTTGTGTTCTTTGTGTTCCTTGTGATGATGACTTGTTGATGATATATGTTGCTGATATATGTTGTCGATGCATGTTCACATTTAACTTGTTATAAATGATAGAAATAAGTAATGAGTAAATGGTGATTTCTAACTAAGATGTTTTGTGAAAGGGAAAAGTTTGAAAAAGAGCACCACACTCATTCACCCCCCCTCTAAGTGTGGTTGATGTGTCCAACAATTGGTATCAGAGTTGGACTTCACTATAAGCCTTAACAAGCTTGGAGGAGATCCATTGACACACAAATGGATGATGAAGTTCCTATCCTTGATGAGAAAAATTATTCTATATGAAGAATAGAAATGAAAGTGCACTTGAAGGAAATAGGAGAGAGAATTTGGAAGGCACCTATTGGAGGATCAGTTCCTTTAAAGAACAAGTCAAAGTTTGCATCTCAAAGGCAAGAAAAGAAGAATGATGCATTAGCTCTTAAGACCCTTCTTAGTGGACTCTCAAATTCTATCAAAGAGAACATGGGACAATGCACTACCACCAAGGATCTATGGCTAAAGCTAGAGGAGACATACCAAAGCAAGGAGGAAGATCTTGAAGACAACTCCATCAAGAACAATGAAGGTAAAGAATCTCCAAAATCCTCTATTTGCAATGATTCTAAATGTGATGATGTTGACAAAAAGGAAGACCTTAAAGACAATTCCATCAAGATCAATGAAGGTAAAAAATCTCCAAAAAACCTCGATTACAATATTTCAAAATGTGATGATGTTGAATATTTCTCTACAAGTGAAGAAGAAAACCTAGAGATAGTATGTGTAGAGTTAGATAATGGTTATCCCATGGAAAAGGTAGATGAAGAACTATCAGAGCTTAAAAGGAAAGTTGAATGAGGTCTATATGAATACAACTATTACCATTTCTACATAGAATATAGCTATCTTTCTGATAACACTAAAAAGTTTCTTAGAAAGGATCAAAGGCATATCTTGAAGTTAAAGGAAATGCTCAAGGAACAAGAAGAAAGTAAAAATACTCTATTATAAGAAAAAGAAGAAGAGATCAAAAGACTAAAGAATGAAATAGAATAAAATAAGAAGGTAGATGATGAGATTAGCAAAAGTCTTGAAGTTAATATCCATCTCAAGACCCAAATTGAAGAAGCCAAAAGAATAGAGGAACTATTAAAGAACCAAGTAATTGAAAAGGAAGAGTCATGTCATAAGTTAGAAGCTGAAGTTGCTGATCTTAGAAAGAAAGTAGAGAAGTCAAACAAATTCTTGAATAGCTCAACAATATTGAATGAGATCTTGGATAGTCAAAGATCACCAAATGATAAATCAGGTCTTAGATACAAGAAAGAAGTTACACATGTTGAAGCAAGCACCTCAAAGAAGAATGGGGTAAGTCCCTCACTCTCAAAGGATGGAAATGATGTTGCAAGTCAGCCATATACACAAGGGAAGGAAAGGACAAAACAAGGAGGGCATCACGAAGCCATCTTTACATCTCAAAGAAAATTCAAGACACCTTCAAGATGGACACCAAAGCAAAGGTATGAAATGTTTTTTCATGGTCACTGCTACTCATGTAATGAATATGGTCACAAATATTTGGAGTGCAGATTGGAGTGCTGATTGTATGCAAGGAGAGATAATGAAAGATTTCACAACACCTTAAGATGTTGGAGATGTAATCAGGTAGGACACATTGCTGCTCACTCTCACATCATGAGATGTTATAGTTGTAGTGGATTTGGTCACAAATCCCAGGATTGTTGGAACACAAGAAGAAATTCCATGATGAGGACTTCATATAGCATGACTAGAAGAAGGCATGAAGTTAGGAAGGAAGACATTTTTGAAAATATGGAATCTCGGAGCTCAAGTTCTGAGAAGCAGGGACACCTTTATAAGTGGGTAAAGAAGACTGAACAACCAGAGTAGAATGGAAGCCTTAAGGGAAGATCAATTTTGTCATCTTCAAAAGCATACGCAGATTACAATGGTAACAATCATGTACATACATGAGGTGACCTATGAATAGGTCACGTACATACACGAGTTATCTGTGCAACAGGTCACGTATCTGTGGTAAAGCCTTGGGAAAAAGGCTATGCATATAAATTGTAGCATGGTTTTCATGATTACATGTTGGCATACATAATTAATGTATGTATGGTGGTGACATATGGTTGAGCATTGAAAGACTGTCTTGGATGCATGGTACTAACCCTAGAGTGTGGATTGAGACACTTTTTTGTTGAAGAACAATGTTGGTTGTGACAGTGAAGTTATGGCACTTTGGTTATGAGATATATCATGATGATGCTAGTTAGAGATGTCATTGATCTATTTAGGCACACTTCTAGTACATATTGGATGCTTAGTATTTGTTGTAGTGAATGGAGGTTGAGGCTGATCTGTTGGGGTACATGGATGGTACATATTTGAGTTTCATTGATATATCTTATGATGTATTATTGGAAGCATATTTGTTGGATATCTTGGTCCATGCATTTGGAATATGGATGAAATACATATTGGGACATGTAGTTGATGAGTTGATGAGGTGGTCATGTTGTACATCATTGATGAGTCTTAGATTGATCTCTATTTGATGCATGTTTGGTACACTACTAGAAGTATGATTGGAACATGGTCTATGGTTGATATGGAATTCAAATATGAGGACACATCTTGATTGTAGTTCATCTTGTTGTGCTATTGGTGCATGGTTAATGCACTTTATTGGTACAGGTGATGATACATGTTTAGTACATGTTGATACACTCATGCATGGTATATGTATGTGGATGATAGTACTTGGCTAAAGTACATCATTGGTATTTCTTGTTTAGCATATACTTTGGTACATGATATATGGGATGATATAGTTGAGACACTTGATTGATTGAGATGCATGTTTATGGCACTTGGTTCATGGTGGAGGCATATCATGAGTGATATTTGCGGAACATGGTTTGCATGTTTGTAGAAGAATATAGTTGATACACTCCATTAATGATATATTATAGCTAATTCTATGATATTGATGTACATGGTTGATGTACATAGGTGTTGTGCATGGTTGGCACATTGTATGGTGTTGATGTACATGGATGATATACATGGGTGTTGTGCATGGTTTCCACACAATATGAAACAATATGTACTTGGTTGATGTTTTATTCATGATTCTCTATTTTCATTATTGACATATCTCTTGCTTCATGATGTATGGTATAGCATGAGTTGATGCATAGACATGTCCAAGGATCACCATAGAAATAGAGGTTGATCTATGTTCCAATTGAAAAGTAGCATTTGCAGCAAAATTATATTGCAGTGGTAGCATATTATTCATATTGCAGAGACATACCCTTAGGGGGATTCATTCTTCCTCCCATGATTCTAGGGGGAGATATTTATCAGATGTAGAGGACAAAGGCATGATTCCAGGGGGATCATTGGTCACAGGCAGAGCATGAGTGATATATCTTTAGCATTACATCAGAGTGATACCCCTTGTTAAAAAAGGAGAGAGATTATTCATAGGAAGATCAAAGGCATTCAGGCAGGGGGAGCAGCCCCAAGGAGATTTCAAGCAAGGGGAGCAACCCCAAGCAGAGAACTACCCTTTTCCATTGATGTCAAAGGGGGAGAGATAGTCACATTGATGTGATTGAGATGACTATTGATGTAGAGAAATGCCTTTTCTACATGTTTCCATCAATGATTGATGTTGACATCAATGTTGGTATTGTCATAAATGCCAGAGGGGGAGATTGTTGGATCATGTT
>JASDQU010172850.1:27164-38186 GCA_032191745.1 Picea mariana
GTTATTCATTGTGATAACTAGAGATGTGTGAAGCTCTCAAAGAATCTAGTGTTTCATGACAAATCCAAACACATTGAGATTGAGTACCATTGCATCCGAGACATGGTGTAGAGGAAGGTAGTACTGATGCAGTACCTTCCTACAGATGAGCAGGTTTCTAATGTTTTTACCAAACCCCTTACTAAGACAAAGTTCGCGTACTTATGTGACAGACTTGGCATGGCAGAGAATACCTCCCTCGCTAAGAGGGAGTGTTGATGTTTGTATCTTCCTGAGACATTCTCCAGATCGTACTCCTATGTGACTGAGTTTAGTTGATCTGTGAGGACACTTATTCGAGACGGGATAAGTGGGTTTGGGATTATAGCCCAACGTCCCTTGTGGAGAGCACATGAGGACATGTCAAGGAGTTGACCTTGATGTCACACACTATGGGGAGTTGACCCTAGTGTTTCTAGAGGGAGTATCCTCTAGAAGTCCACATGGGAGTGCCATGTGTGGTAGACCTTTTGCTACAATGTCCCAAGTAAGAATCGGGTGGACCTTCTCCTAGATTGGGTTGCAGACCAAGGGAGATAGGAGTCATTTATCATAAAGGTGTACTTGTGGTAAATGGGCCCAGGCATAGTCCTTCCTTGATCATGAAAAGGAAAAATATGGACTTGAGGTGCTTGAGGTGCTTTCCATGTGTCAGTTAGCATCAGGCTAACATTCACTCACAGGGGTGTACTTGTGGTGAACGACCTTGGTTGAGAATATCTCCCTCGTTGAGAGGGAGTGTTGATGTTTGGACAACATCGATAAGACATTCTTCCATATATATATATATATATAATACAAGGTATAAATATATATAATAAATAAGTAGTTATTTATTATCCAAGGGACACATCCTTTCATGGATGGTCACCATATGTTCTCTATATATGAAACTCTCATCATTGTAATAATATATCAATCTATTATAATCATTTTGTCTTAGCATTTTCTATTATACTCGTGTCTCTGTGCATGGTTATTCTTCTTGTGATCTTGGTTACTACTGTTGTTATTGTTCATGGTTTATGCTTTAGTTCATGTAAATTTGTAAAGAAACTGAATGTAATTGAACAACATTAAACTCCAACAAATGTGCTAGCGAGAAAAGTAAATTTATGAGCTAAGTAAAGTGTTGGAAATGCACTAAACTTAAAACATAAATTTAAATAAAATTTCCAACAAGATAAAAAAGTGATTTTAATCTGGTTTAAGATTAACAAATTAAAATACTATCTACTAAAACGAAACAATTTCCAACAAGCTAGACAAAAGAAAAGTAGCTTGAAAACCTATTTTTTTGGATGGATGAGGGAAATAAACTAGTGACTAGCTAATCCTTGGGCTAATGGGGTCATTAAATTTTATATGGAGGGCCTAACCTAGTCTAAATTCAAGGATCTAAGGGCCACCTTAAAGCATGCAACTAAGCTCCACATGGCTGAAAATTGGAGTCTAATCTATGCAGGGAAATAACCCTAAGAGATGATAATTTTGAAATTTAATCAATTAATTTATTTTCCTAGGTGTTTCTAGCCTAAGTTACTTCTTTGAAGCAACAAGACTAGAAATACCTAAATTAAATAAAATTAAATAGCAAGAGAGGGAGAGAGAGAAATTTACACCTATCTATGCACCTTTGAAGCAACTCTTACTAGTTGACTTTTGAATCCAATCCTTTGCATGCATAAGTAAAACTTCAATCCATAATGATTTACTCACAAATTGGCCTCACACAACATAAAAGAAAAATCCCCAAAATGTTTGCTCCAAGAGAAAAAGAGTTCTACTACAACTCACTCAACAACCATGACAAGTGAGGGGAGTCTCTTATTTATAGAGTTATAGGCTCAATTACCTCATAATAAAATAACAATATCCAAGTGATCATATTTGATGAGTCAAACAACTTATAAAATAATAATAATACAATGTTCTTGAATTGGTCATCAAATAATACTTTAATTCCTTCATGAGAGGATCAAAAGGCTAGGGTGCATGCCTAAGAGAGTTATCCACAAAGTAGTAATAAAATAAAATTCTAGAAAAATGCATCCTAGGGAATGGTGCAAGTTAGTTGCATCCATCTCCCAAAAATACCAAACAAAACTCTTCGACAAGTGTGTCGTTCTAAAATAGAAAGAAATTTTGTCAAACATGAATAATCTCCAAATAGTAAATGGTCCACCAAGGAAGGTGTGCCACTCCAAGAATAGCAAGAAACCAAGTCCATGGAATAAAAGAATAATATCTATGCAATCACTACTCCATGCAAATATTGAACCATGTGAAGAATCTCCTTGAAATAACAAGGGCACACTAGTTCCAAGTCAAATACCATCATCAAGGTGAAACATGGTGTGAACATGGCTTATTCCAAGATGAGTTAGACCTTCTAGTGGAGTGCACCACATAGGAGAGAATGTCTAGAGGATGGAGTGAATAAAAATGGTTAAATTAATGTGGAAGGGACAAGTGGATAGGGAACATACATATCTAACCCTAAAAAACCATGCAAGCTTAACCACCTCCTCAACATATGTGTCAAGTTAATGAAATGTTGAATAAAGGTGGTGCATGTGAGTGTGAACAAAGGCTAACTACCCCCACAAATTTAGATGAGTGTAACCACTCTCTATTTTCTTTTAATATGGGTTGCCTCAACATGCATGTCAAAGGGGAGTGTTACCCTTAAGTTATGTACCACACAAACAACAAGTTGCATTCCCTAGTACTTTTTCTTTCTTTTTCTTTTTAAATTGCAACTTAAAGAATGAGGCCTCAATTAAGGTTTAGAACTCAATAATAAAATATGCCAATAATATAACACTTCAACCTTAGGTTTGGGTCTAATTAATCAATAACAAAATATCTTAGACCACTTTGTCGTGTTCACACATGGAAAATGTGATATAATGAAATATGTTAAATGAGAGGTTAGTTATGAAGGAAAAATTATATGAACTTGGATGAAATGGATCATGCACCCTCTAGGAGTGGGTAAATAATGGAATATGGGAGTAATATGAATTTGGTCTAGGTAAAATGAAAAGTTGATGAAAATGGATGGTACCTAGGAAAAATGATGGACTAATAATGAAAGGGGGACAATATCTAGGAAAACCACTAGGAAATTACCCCACCAAACTAGATGACACACAACTAGAAATAAGACTTGAAACCATCATGTAATGAACAAGTGAAAATAATGACTAGAGCATCATGAGCACAAGATAAAAAGAATAGGATATTTCTCCACCAATAATCAACCATGAAGTTGTTGATTTTACTTCATATGAAATATGATCGATATGTTATTACAATGATGAGTGTTCCATATATAGGGAACATAAGGCGACCATCCATAAAAGGATGTGTCCCTTGAATAATAAGTAACTATTTATTATTATCATTTACTCATTATATACTATATTTAATAATCAATAATAATTATATTATTAATTATTATCTTTAGAGAATGTCTTCCCGATGTTGTCCCAACATCAACACTCCCTCTCAATGAGGGAGACATTCTGCAACATGCCAAGCTTGTCTTTGAAGTATACAAACTTCACCCTAGACTCATGACACTTGTTTGTCATTCTTGGGAGACATCTCTCTCCTACTTGAACCGAGGAGAAACTCCTTCTGCGGCTCTCCCTCTGAGCCAATTAAATCTCTCTAATATTAGGCTCACTTTGGGTCTGCATGTAATAGCATATAGCATCTTGAGTCTTTATCATTCCTTGTCAAATCACCATAACTAGGACAAAGACCACACCAGGATATTTTACCATAGGTACACACCTATGAGTGAATGTCGGCCTGATGCTAACTAACACGTGGAAAGCACTTCAAGCACCTCGAGTCCATATTATTCCTTGTCATGATCAAGGAAGGACTACGTCTGTACCCATTTACCACAAGTTCACCTTTGTGATAAATGTATCCTATCTCCCTTGGTCTAAAGCCCAATCTAGGAGAAGTTATGCCTGATGTTGAAACATCAACACTCCCTCTTAGCTAGGGAGGTATCTTTCCATAGTAGTACACAACTATTGTCCAAAGACACACAGTCTCCACCAGTGGTACAAAACCACCATAGTAGCAAAAGATTTGTCACACATGGAACTCCCATGTGGAATTCTAGAGGCTACTCCCTCTAGAAACACTTAGGGTTAACTCCCCATAGTGTGAGACATCAAGGGTCAACTCCCTTAACATGTCCTCATGTTATCTCCACATGGGATGATGGGCTATAAGCCCAAATGCACTTATTCCTTCTCAAATAAGTGTTCCACTTATCCCTTCTCGAATACATGTCCTCACAAATCAACTCAACTCAATTCATAGAGGAGTACGATATGGATACAATATGGAGAAAGTTTGTCACACATGGCACTCCGTGTAGACTTCTAGAGGCTACACCCTCTAGAAACACTAGGGTCAACTCCCATAGTGTATGACGTCAAGGGTCAACTCCCTTGACATGTCCTCATGTGCTCTCCACATGGGGCATTGGATTATAAGCCCAACCACACTTATCCCTTCTCGGATAAGTGTCATCACAGATCAACTCAACTCAGTCACAGAGGAGTACAATTTGGAGAATGTCTCAGGAAGCTACAAACATCAACACTCCCTCTCAGTGAGGGAGGCATTCTCTGCCACACCAAGTCTGTCATAGAAGTACTTGAACTCCATCTTGGTTTGGTAAGAACATCAGCAACTTGCTCATCTATAGGAAGGTACTGCACCCATGCTTCCTTCATATGCACCATGTCTCGAATGTAATGGTACTTGAGCTCAATGTGGTTTGATTTGTCATGAAACACTAGATTATCATATATCTTCACACAAGTTTGGTTACCATAATGAATAATGGTGGAATCCAACACATGTTCGGATAAATTTGTAAGGAGCTTGTGAAACCACACTGCTTCACGGGCTGTCATACTTAATGCAATGTATTCTGCTTCTGTTGTGCTCAAATCCACATAAGTTCGTTTCCTGCTACACCAGGAAACCATGGAAGATCCCAAAGTGAAGCAACACCTGAAGGTGCTCTTTCTGTCCACTGCGCTCCCTGCCCAATCAGAGTCAATATATTCCTGCCAGATCATATCAATACCGGAAGTATATCTCAGACCATGTCCAATTCTGCCTCGCAAGTATCTCAACACATACTTCGCAACAATCTAGTGTGTCTATCTCAGTTGACTTATAAACTGGCTATGTGCACTCACTACATAACAAATATTTGGTCTGGTGTTAACCAGATATATCAATTATCCAATCAGTTGTTTGTACAGAATCGGATCAATTTCATCTAAATTGGAAGAAGAAACACTTAGTTTCTTCAGATTTGTTATCATTGGTGTAGCCACGGGCTTCAAGTTCAATATCTCAAACTTCTTCAATTTCTCAACTATGTATTTCCCCTGACTCAGGAAGATCTCATCAGTTCTCTGCCACACCTCTAGTCCCGAGAAGTAGTGCATCATACCAAGGTCCTTCATCTCAAAATTAGAGGCCAATGCATACTTGCATTCAACAATAAGGCTCTATGTATCAATGAGGAATAAATCATCAATGTAGAGGACCAAAATCAGGGACTCACCATTAACAATATTGTAGTACAGGCTGGGATCGAAAACACTTTTGTTGAAGCCCAAAAACCATCAAGTGTCCATCAATCCTTGCATACCAAGCTCGAGGTGGTTTCTTGATTCCATACAAGGTCATCTTCAACCTGCACACATGAGACTCCTTCTCATGTATCACAAAACCATATGGTTTCTTGATGTATACTTCTTCCTTAATCTCTCCATTGAGAAAGGTTGTCTTTACATCCATTTGATCTAGTCTCCAACCCATGGTTGTTGCAAGGGAAATAATTGTCAGGATAAAAGTGTATCAAGCAACAGGAGAAAATGTTTCCTCATAATCTATTCCCTCCACCTGAGAGAATCCTCTAGCAACAAATCTTGTTTTGTGCCTCTCGATGCTCCCGTCAACTTTGTGTTTTTTTTTTTCTTTATCAACTGGCTCAACTGTCTCCCTCTGAAAGGGAATGTGATCTTAGACCTTACTTGACATATCGATGTTCCCTCATGGAATGAATGTCTCACAAGACATAACGATGTTTCCTTGTGAAACCAATGTCTTGGTACCTTCATCCAACCATCTGAGGCATGTCAGAATGAAGTCCACATTCCCTCCTACTGGTCCATACAGGACCCTCCAGGGAGAATGTCTCGTGATGTTGCCTCAAACATCAACACTCCCTTTAAGGGAGGTATCTTTCACGATGTCTTATTCTGGTAGTCCACTGACTACTCTACAATCAACTAGTATCACATAGCTACTACCATGCCATTGGTAGCTCAAATCATCGATCTCAATCTCCATGACTATGCTGCAATCAAACAGTAGTGCACAACTTCTTCCAAGCGGTCTGGTAGTCTTCATGTAAATAAGCTAGTAGCACACACCTACTACAATGGCATCCAATAAAAAAAATGATTGTGCCTAGCCATAGTAGTACACAACTACTATCCGGTGATACACAATCACCACTAGTGGTACACAACCACTACTAGTAGCACACAGCTACCGTCCATATTTCTTGGAAGTTCTCAACAAGTGGCTTACTCAATCAATCAATGATATTTTCTTAGCCAAGGTTTAGATACCAAAAAACTGGTCTTTTGCTACTATACCACATGTGGACTATCTGTTTTTGTAATGCTTTACATACACTTCCATGCTTCAATCCAATTCACAATGTTTGTTGAATAGAAATGCATTAATGGATTAAAGAATACATACACAACGAGATAGGTAGCCTTCAATGCCAAGTTCTCCCTTTTATTGGCGGACATCAAACCTGAATTCTATATTCTCATGAGGCTTATGGTCCCGATGCATTATCATAGATCACCAATCAAAGTGTCTTGACGTATTTCACAACACAACCGATATTTCTGGAGAACATTTGAACTCAAATCGACGTTACCTAGAACTTCATAGATAATTCAGGCCTACCTTCGTAGTGCTAATGAACCTATGTTGGTTCAATAGAAATCCGACCCAACAACAATAATGGAAATCCATCCCAACAACCATATGGGAACCTTGAGAATGATGGTGCATTTCCATTGGTAGTAAATAATATCCACTCCAAGTTCTATGCCAACATTGACCTTTCAAACTTCCTAATCGATGGTGAGAATGGAAAACACTTTTAATATTATCAAATGAAGATGAACCTCGATCAAACACGTGAACACTTTTTCAATTGTAAGACCAAGATTCTCATGATTTTCTTCAGCAATGCATTGCGTCTTATGGTGCTCACCCCACATCGACAAGTATTTCATGTCTGTAGCATGTCACTTTTTTTTTTGACCAGAATTCCCAACTCTTCATGTTGTGCTTGTAGTGTGGATTTGGTTCCTGACAACCTAGTCTTCCATGGTCTTCGTTTCATGCATGAGCACCAGGATGTTCACATCATCATTTGTTTCCCCAAGAAGTTCGGCTTGAATAATGTTCACATCGGAGCTCTCCCACCATTCGACGTGTGTTGTAAGCTCTAGTTAATTCAACACAAGAATAAAAAATAGTTTCATGCCACATTGCGCAATTTGAAATGCGATGCAAAATACACAGCAGCATCACATGTGGCATCAAAGAAAAGATGCGTCGCCCTGGATGCCTCCTTTCTTGCAGCAGCCAATAGCTTGGCAGCCAAGGTCATCAAGTTCTCATCTAACAAGTCAGACTTAAGGGCTGAGAAAGTAGAGCTCGCCTAGATCAATCGCCAAGTCCAACACCACACTTGCACTCCCATTGTGAGCTGCTTGATCTAAGCCTTCATAGTCTTCTTTTTAAAGCCACGGCCTGCTCATGGATCAAATTTCTCAGCAATTCAAGCAGTGTAGATTCCCGACTATAAACTCTCTTGCTTCTTACTTCCATGACCTTCCTTCGTTCTTTTGCTCACACATATTCATTAGATTGGATGGACAAACAACACATTACTACAAACACATAACAATAACCCGCTCTCAAAACAATTTAACTCTCATAGCTTTCCATTTCCCTTCTATTTTCTTGGGCCCTCCTGTGAGGGAGTCAAGCCCATTCCTACTCTGATACCATGTTGGTTTTACTTCATATGAAATATGATCGATATGTTATTACAATGATGAGTGTTCCATATATAGGGAACATAAGGTGACCATCCATGAAAGGATGTGTCCCTTGAATAATCAATAACTATTTATTATTATCATTTACTTATTATATACTATATTTAATAGTCAATAATAATTATATTATTAATTATTATCTTTAGAGAATGTCTTCCCGATGTTGTCCAAACATCAACAAAAGTAACACCCGTAACAAGATGAATATACATAATATGCCACTTAAGCAACCTCCACCAATAATACAAACATGCCCAATCAATTTGATAAGCTGAAATGAGTAAAAGAGTATGATAAATGATACTTCCCAAGTCATTCTATACGAATTCCACCTTCCCCCTTGGTTGGCTAAGGGTTAGATAAACCATGAGGGTAGCACCAAAATAACATGTGTAATATGAAAATGCCCCCAGATCTACAACTAGTACATAGGAAGTCCATGGGTATCATCCTACAAGGTGTAATATGCCAGATATAAAAAGTATGCAGAACAAAAATAAAATGCTAGAAATGAAAGAATAACAGTAATATAACTAGAACAATCACCACAATAACACTGAAATGATATAAGAATAACAACAGAAATAACACTTTGATTTTGAGAGCAATGTTCACGGGCCTCTTCGAGGGGGAAACCTCGAGTCGAGCCGAGCTCTATTACAATAATATCCAAGCTAGGGTTATCATACCCTCGACTCCTATTTATACTAAATATGTCTATCAAAAGAAGCATCTAGAGGAGGATCCTTCTAGAAGTGAAATCTTCTATTAGGTCTTCTTACATTCGACTTATTCTATTTTATTGCAAGACCTTATTAATATTGACCTTTATTACATCTGAATATATTGTTCTACCTATGTGCAGGTTAGGACCCTAACATGTCCCCCCCCTTAAAAAAATCATTGTCCTCAAGTCTTGAGATGTGGAAATTGTTGTAGAATGGTAGCTGGTTCCCAAGTGGCCTCTGTTGGAGTTGTATATTTCCACTGGACTAACACTTCCTTGATGGTTATTTGACACGGGCGATTCTCACGTTGGTCCAAAACTACTTGTGGCTGTAGCCAAATGGATCCTTCTTCGGCTAACTTGGGAAGGTTGGTTTGAATTTGGCACTTAGTGCCAATCACCTTCTTTAAGCATGAAACATGAAAAACAAGATGTAGCTTCGAATGACTGGGCAAAGCTAACCGATAGGCCATCTATCTCACACACTTGAGAATGGTATAAGGACCATAAAATTTGGGTGCTAGCTTCTGACAATGCTCGGCCTTGAGGGAATTTTGCTTGTAAGGTTGCAGTCCAAGAAACACTTGATCCCCTTCTGGAAATTGACGTTCATAGCGACCTTGATCTGCTTGTTGCTTCATGCAATTCTGTGCCATGTCCAAATTCTCTTTGAGGGTACAGANTCAACCGCCTGGACCTTCGAGACACCAGGTAAGTATGAGAGAACTAAAGGTGGCTTATGTCCATATACCGCTTCAAAAGGAGTCATGCGTGTAGTTGTATGGTATGAAGTGTTGTACCACCATTCAGCTAGGGGTAACCATTGAACCCACTGATTTTTCTTTTCCGAGGCAAAACACCTCAAATATGTTTCCAAACACTTGTTGATAACTTCTGTTTGACCATCAGTCTAGGGATGATAAGCTGTGCTGAGATGCAATTGGGTGCCTTGTAGCTTGAACAATTCTTACCAAAAATTGCTTGTGAAAGTGGGGTCGCGATCAGAAACAATAGAGTGTGGCATGCCATGAAGCTTGAAGACCTGATCCATGAAAATTTGAGTCACCGTGGATGTTGTAAATAGGTGTTGAAGAGCGCAGAAATGAGCATACTTGGAAAGGCGATCAACAACCACCATGATGACTGATTTATTTTCTGATTTGGGTAAGCCTGTAATAAAATCCATAGAGATATCCCTCCAAATAGTAGGTGGAATCATAAGCGGTTGTAGTGTGCCCAAAGATTTGACTATTTCTCCCTTGTTGCACTGACACACATCACATTCAACGACAAAATTACGAATGTCCTGTTTCATACCATCCTAGAAAAAAGAATGTTTGACCTTCTCATAGGTTTTGGTGAACCCGGAGTGCCCCGCTGTGGGTGTAGTGTGAAGCTTAGAAAGTACCGTGGATTTAAGCTTTGATTGTTTACTTAAATACAAACGACCTTTTTATCGAAGCTCATCATGGAACCAAGAGTACCCTAGGGAAGATGGAGCATTGGACTGCAATTGTTGGATCAAATGCGAACTTTTGGGATCTTGTAGCCATTCCTAGCAAACGGCTTGGAGCCAATCTGGTACAATGAAGGAAAGAGAAAAAATGGATCCTTCATCTTCATATTTTCGAGAAAGTGCATCCGCAACCACATTATCTTTGCCTTTCTTGTAAATGATCTCATAATCATATCCAAAGAGCTTAGTCACCCATTTTTGTTGCTCCGGGGAGGAAATGCGTTGTTCCATAAAATACTTGAGGCTTTGATGGTCTGTCTTAATTTGGAAGCATTGCCCCAATAGATAAGGGTGCCATAGATCAACGTCATGTAGAATAGCCAACATTTCTTTTTCATAGATTGATTTTCCCAGATTTCTTTCAGATAGTTGCTTGCTGGTAAAGGCCAAAGGCCGACCCTCTTGCATAAGGACAAGACCAATTCTTTTCCCTGAAGCATCACATTCCAAGACAAAGGTCTTTGTGAAATCAGGAAGGGCCAGGACTAGAGTGGTGCACATGGCCATCATCAAGGTTTGAAAAGCTT
>JASDQU010172851.1:5679-20440 GCA_032191745.1 Picea mariana
TATACACCACTTGAGTCACCCTAAAGTCTATCTATTTTTGCCACAAAAAAAATAATGCACTTGAACCACCAAGTCATCTGAATTCCCTTCAAAGAACTCAAGCCAACCATGTTCTAAGCCTACTATATTAGACCTCTTCTTGTCCAAGAAACTGACTCTGTGTGTGAAATCTCCTTGATCACAGTCCACAACTCCACAAGCCTGCAAGACCTTCGCTATGATACAAGGCTAAGTCCACCGGTCCACTTCATAAATTTGTCTAAGTCCCAAACTTTGCATGCAGTTGGTTGAAATCATCTCCAATGTCTTGTCATCTCTGCACCTTGACTAATTTCACTTCAAGGCACCATGCATCCACCGCTTGATTTTAAATTCATACTACTCCTAACCGAGTGTTGTAAATCTATGGAGAGTCACCTCATCCCAAGGCTGTGATCGTCCAATAACCCATCTCAACTCAACTGCTATTCTTGGAAATGCACAATATGAAGACGCCATGATGAAAACGTGCCCAACCAACTTCCTGCTGCATATTTTCTCTAGGTCTCACTAGTTTTTCCAATGCACTTGAGTTTTTCACCTTGCTACAACCTAGAATTTCTCCCCCTTCATGATCACTTCTATGATCACCCTTTTTGTTTCACTTTTGTGATCACTTCTACGATTATCTATGTGGAAAGTCATGCAACAGATCCTGCATTCAACTGTCTTTCCCAAGTGCTCGATTCTCCCAACGAAACATGTGCTTGGTCTGTCCAAGGTGTGCACAATAGGTCCAACAATGATTTCGGTCATGAATCAAACCAACCAAGTTTTCCTCTACAATCAAGTCTGTGAAAAGTTCTGCGATGAGTTATGTGATCACCCACCCTGTCCAAGTGCTTATTTTCACCCCAAAATATGCTCTTGGTTTGCAAAAGGTGTGCACCCAGCTCAACCATACCATCGCATCATCAACCAAACCTCTATGGTAAGTCTAATGCAAATTCTACAATGAACAAGTTCACTGCACCGAACTATTCACCAAGTCTGCAAACATTCCCATTGAACTGGCTTCGCAAAAAGTTGCCTTCAAAGTTTACTCTGATGCCATCTATTGTTAATATAGTGTTGAAGAGCTCCCCAACCCTTCTCCAAAATAGGCAACGAATTGACTCTGATACCATTTGAAATTTCCCCACAATATTCCTTGCGATCATGCACCTCTTGAGGGCATGCAACACCGTGAAGTTTCTCACTTGGATGCTTGGAGCCACCAAGGTGTAACACCCTATTTCCCCCAATTTGTAATTAATCATAAAATAGGAATTACCATGCTAATGCATGAGGAAAATGTAAATGTATTATTGTTTGAGTTGCCAATAACTGATTGTGGGGGTGAAGCCTTGAAAGTACTGGCCATGATGTCACTAGAGGAAGAATGTGAAAACTATACAAGAGGGTTCATATATAAAATAACCCAAAAATCTCCCTTGATAAGGATGACAAACCTCCTTCGAATCCCAAGGAAATAAAATCAGTCAATGAAGAAAGGATTGGTGGTTGAATCACCAACCACCCCCATGAATGGAAACATGGGATGTCAACCTGAAGTACCGCAGGGACCCGTAGACTTGAGCTTCCTTCTGACAGAAGGAACAGGATAGGTCGACAAACCTTCGAAGGTAAGAGGGATAAACACGAGAGAGATCAGAGCGAACGAGAAGAGTGTAAGCTCGCAAGGGAGATGCGCAAATCTCTCCAGCAAGTCATGAACTGAAGGCTGCAAGATTGATGCCAAGGAACATCTGAGAAACCTTGTCGATGCCATAACCGAGAGAGAAATATATGAGTTACAGAGAACATGATCCAAACATAAGAGAAAACAGAGGAAGGACCCTCGAGAAGTGTGAGAGTTCCCTGGTGATATCATGGCTTGGCACGGGGGTGGCCAGAGTGCTAAGAATGAATTCCTCTACGCCTATGGTCGGGTGGAAGGACAAACACCCACAGTCAGTTTGTTGGCGGCAACCTATAATAGATAAGTGATTTCCTACCCTGTATAAATTATCTATAACTGTGTATGAATTGGATATACTGTGTATGTTACAGGAATCGTGCATATTTCTTAATGGATATACTGTATCCCCCTTATTTCTGCTTGATTGTATAACTAGGCCAGTAAGAAATTATATGGTTAGGAGATGATTTTATTCTCATAAATGATGGTGTCTTGTGGAGGCATAAGCCTGAGTCATGAACTATGCATTCATTGACCGTGGACATAGTTTCATGTATGCATGTAAACCTTCCTAGTCATTTTGAGTCCCTGGGAGGATGAAGCCTGTTAAGCTCAGGAGGGATAACACTTGCAGGGTGTTCCTTAAACCAAGATGGATTGCAGAGGAAAGGGACAAAGGTTCGAAACCTTTGGAGACCGAGATTATTCAAGGATTGGAAGCAACGAAGGCTCCAGAGGAAAAACGGTCGACACTGGAGGAACGCAGAGATGAGGACGAAAAATCGTCAGATCTATAGAAGTAGCGATAACCTTAACGCTTCGTGCCCAAAGGAGGATTTCCACATTTCGGGAGTCGGGGGTTCGAAGGAAAGAACCTTACAACGTGCGAGTCATGAAATCCCAAACTCTTCGAAGAGGAAATCAAGCCGTCCATCGGAGGGACATGTGGCAGTCGGTCGGCATTTCAGCACCCCAGTAACCAAAGGGCAAGACCCCTCGTCTTCGCAAGTCATGAAGTCCCGGTATATGAAACCTCGATTCAGTTTAGTGTGAATAGGTTTCGGCATTTTGGCACCCAGGAAACCAAAGGGCAAGACCCCTTATCTTCGCAAGTTGCGAAATCCCGGTATACAAAACTCTGAATCAGTTTAGCAAATAGGTTTCGGCGTTTCGGCACCCGGGAAACCAAAGAGGAAGACCCCTCATCTTCGCAGGTCAAGAAATCCTGGTATATGAAACCTCGATCAGTTTAGCGTGAATAGGCTTCGGTGTATCGGCACCTAGGAAACCAAAGGGAAAGACCCCTTGTTTTTGCAAGTCATGAAATCCCAGTACACAAAACCCTGACGCGCTCTGTGGATGAGCCCTAGGTAATAAGATAGCATCATGTGGTAGAAAGGAGGAGTACCAAAAGGATCTGGACCATCCATCGGAGGAGATGTGTGGTGAGCGGTCAGAGTTCGAGGAAAGCTCTGAAATCCAGTGAACCATTGGATCTCGGAGAATAGCAAAGGGGTTAAGATAGGGTGTCTTTCAATGCCCTTAAGCTCAGGAGGGATAATGACCGCCAGATCCAGATCAACGAGGGTCATTGATCTCCTACACGAATTCCCATATTATAATTTAGGGATTGGAGTGATAAGAGATTTGGAGTCATTGCATCGTGAACTCCCAGTTCATGAAACTCCGAAAATATCAGGACCATCAGATCAGGGGGAGATTCGCAACCTTCGATCTCATCAAAAGGTAAGATTTCAGGTTTCGGGGTTTGAAGAGCCGAAAGACTTGAATCCCTTGCATCGATGAGTTGCGAAATGAGAAAGGTGCCTCTTGACTTGGACCGTGGTCATAACCAATGATCACATGGAAGTGGATAAGGGAAGAACTAGCCTGCGCTAGGCCCCCGTAGGAATTCTGGGATTCTGTCCCTCAAAGAAAAGAGGCGAAATTTTTATTATGCCGTAGTGGGTGTGTGACAAATTGGTATCAGAGCATGGTTACAACACTTGGCCTACTTGGGCTCATGTACGAGCCACGTAAGGAGATATTTTTATCTATATTTTCTCTTTAAGGAGAAGGACTGCAGAATGAAACTGTAATTTGGGAATTTCTACGGAATTCCAACAAATGAATTATATTGTTCCTTTGTCAAAATGATAACTACTCTTATAGGAGTAGGGATGCACTGATCAATATTACTGATAAGACCTGAGTGTGAATAACAGAGGTGGAATAAATTGTTCTATGAAGCTGCACAAGCCAGAAAAGGGACATGAACTAAGTTGTTCTATTATAGTGTGATGATGGCTACCTACTAAACTAGGTAGAGTCTCTTGCAATGGAGATGGCTGGTTAGGTAAGAATTAAGATCCAAATGAAGAACTCCTTCATGATTTGGGAAATCTGGTAAGGATTGGTAGGATCCTTAGAAAGTATAATTACTGCATTATTAAAAGACTAAACCCTGAGCATATAACTCCTCACGATTGAGAGGACTGATGAAAATATGTAGGGTCAGATTACCTGACCTATAATGGTTAGAATCAACAACAAGGATAATCTGTTTAAACAAGATTAAGAGGAGTCCTTTGGGATTGTTGCTAATTCCCAAGAGTGATCCTTGTTGGTTGTTCCCATAAAGAGAGGTTAGCATCTGTATGAGTTATGACTATGAGATTAGTCCTGTAAGTAACTTAAAAACTCAGAAGAGATAGTGGGGAAATTTTGTATGCTGAACATGCATATAGAATCAATCTTGTGTTAAAGTTTGAAAACTCTGGAGTTTGAGCATAGAGTATACCAGGAGGAGTAGTGGTTTTAAGTCTTGAGAGGAAACACATAGAAAAAGTTTCTAAGTTTCGAAGAGTTGAAGCATTCAAAGGTGAAGCACAAAAAACTGAAATTCAAAGAAAGAACAAGTATGGAGGATTGAGCAGGAGAAATCCTTCAGAAAAGAATTTTGAATATTGGATAGGATCGAGAGTCAAGATCCATTCAGAAAGAACCGAAATGTTTCGAGTTGTTCGATCTCGGAGAAGTAGCGCACTGGTTAGTTGCGAGGAGATACCGTAATTTCGCAAAACCAAAGGGCTTGGAAGGAGCAACGAGAAATTCGTGAAAAGATCATAGTCATTGATCAAGGAGTGATCTGGACCATTGATCCTCCAGAGAGAATTTTGCAATTTCAAGGATCGAGAGAACAGAGGTGAAAGGTCTTTCGACTTTGTGACATGCGAAATCATGAAATCCTGATACACAAAACCCCGACGAGATCTGAGTTGTCAAATCGTGGAAGAATCAGGACTGTCAGATTGAGAACTCCAAAACGTCACAATTTTGGGGATTGAAGGATTCAAGGTGCTTCATAATAGAAGTCTCGAAGTCGTGAAACGCGAAATCGCGACATAATTGCAACCGTTGGTTGGAGAGATGTTGGTAACCATTGATCTAATTTGAAATTTCAACATTTCGGGTATCGAGAGTTTGAAGGACAGTGGAATTCTTGGAGGGAGGGATACCAAAATTTCGTGAACCGTTAGACCTAGTAGATCAGCGGAGAAGATAAGGCTGATAGCCTCTCATCACTCACAAGCTCAGGAGGAATAGTATCCATTAGATTGGAATCAACGAGAGTTGTTGATCTAGAGCTTCGAGGTTTCGGCTATTGGGAAAATAGAAGCAAATAATTTCCCAAAGTCATGTAAGGTAAATCACCGATTCAATCGGGGCCATTGGTTAGCGGATGACCTGAATCGTAGATCCGGTGTAATCAGATCTTCGGGAGTCAGAGGTTTAGAAGTCAATGGGTAGAGTTTTGAGAACTCGCCTGTCATGAAATCTTGACATCCAATCTGATTCGTTGGATCGAGAGAGGTGGTGGATCGTTGATCTTACGCATACACACTTTGGGGATTTGACATCAGGATTTAGGAGAAGAAAGAATCTGCCAGAATCCCAAAAGGTGGAAAGTCGAGATTTGATCAGGACTGTTGATTGGCAGAGAGATCTGGACTATGGGATCCAGGTTGCCGGACCCACATGGATCAGAAGTTTGGGAAACAGTGGAGCGTTGTCCGCGGATTTTCCGAAACCCAGGATCTTGACGTGTGTCTAGGAGTTGACCCCAAGTTTCGAGTGAAGGGTCATGTGAATAAAAGAGCCGAGAAAACATTAGCCTTGATCTTTCGATTTTTCGGATTTCGAGGATCGAGGAACCAGAGTCCCTTGCAACAGGAATCTCGAAATCGTGAAATGTGAAGCACCTTTTAGTTCGGATCATGGTCACCGTCGGTGGTCGCGTGAGGAGAAGGCGTGAACTAGTATGATGAATACTTAGTTGTGTTCATTTGTACTTGAGTGCATGAGTTTAATGCATTGTGAAGCTTCATAATAGGAAGCCTGATATTAATACCGGTAAAGTATGAATGATATTAAACATGCAAGTAATGCACATGTATGATGTAAGAGTATAAGTATACTAGAGGCCCAATATGATTTCCCTGATGAGTGAAACATGAAGCAAGTATTTCTCTTGCCCAGATTAAATGAATACTATGGAGGCATAGCTGACTCCATTCTGGGGAGTCATGAAAGTTCTGTTCCAAATAATAGTCTGAGGGGAATGTATTCCATTTCCTCAGGAAGTACCAATATAATTAGATGAAAGGGTAAATGAGAAAAGATGCTCTCTTGTCATAATAAGAGACAAATGATTACGCCTTTGAGCATCACATGAGAAGAATTGTGAATGAATCTGAATTGACTAATCTTAATAGTAAAGATGCATGTGGGCTGTAAAATATACCTATGGCAATTGCACACACGCTTACGATTATGAGTATAGCTAAGTACATCGTGGATGTAAGTTAGAAAAAACCTAGAACATGTGTGGATGCATAATCTGGAATGCATACCAGAAAGGTATGTCTATGTCCCTCAAAGAATGCTTATTAACAAGCTAAAGCTAACTCAAGGTTGAGGCCATCACAAATAGTGATGGATATGCAGCAAGGAAGTTGCATGCTGAAGGAGTTCTCGGTGGAGGAACTGTGTAAGGACCTTGTTAGAAGGACATAGCCACAACCCTAATAATTGTTGAAGGTTGGACAATGGGTTGCAAGGCCTGTCCATATATAAGAATCCTGGATTACATTTTGAAAGAATCATGTAATTAATAGAAGACTAACAACTGAATATTGACCATTTTGATAACCGAATGGAAGTGTGTAGGATGCACATGTTCATGATTCATTAGGAGCAAAGAGTTTCTATTAAATCATGTTGCAGTATCCTAAAAAGGGTTAGGGTGAGGCCTAACCAAGGCGGCTCAAGGAAAAGAGCAGGAAGATCCCGACAGGGAGTAGAATTGCAAAAGTAGAGAAGAGATAGTGAGACCTTAGAGATAACTCGACTGGGATGAAAAGTCCCAGGTGGTGTAGGAAGAGTTGGAAGAAGGGGAGAGTCCTCAACTCTTTCCTTGCTAAGTATTATGTTTTCCCTTGGATGAGAAAGTTGGTATGCCAATAAAAATAAAAAGGTCTTGACACCATAAGTAATAAGGATTGTATTGCCGAAGATACAATCGAAATTTGTTTGTGTTTCACTTATGGAAACATCTGGGGATGTTTATTAATTCAAATTTTATGATACATGCATTTGGTTTAATATTATGACTAATGTAATTGTGTCTATGATGATGCATCCTGTGTATAGAAATGAATTGGAGCTATTGAGGAAGACATTTGCCAATAATGGGCAACCTCAAATAGAAAATGACCAGGAGAAGGCTGCTAGTGAAAGATTGTTGACAGGGCTGTAAAAGTTCCCATAAAGCACTGGTGATGAGGTAAAAATAAGAAAGAGGGTGCTAAAAGCCAAGAACTGGTATAAAGATATCTGTGCCTGTGTGGCACAAGGTATGAAGGGATTTGGTAAGAACCCCTTCTAAAATATTTTATTGTCTTAGTGTTATGCATGAACTTTGAAAGGCAGTTGTATGCCTTGGACACCCAAGTAAGGTATGATTCGAGAAGGAGAAACTGAATAATGGAGGTATGAATCTCTAGTAGTAAACACTGTCTGTAATTCCATAAGGAAGACCGATTGTCTGCTGAGCCAAACTGCAAGGAATGGTATTTCCCTTTTGAGAAAGTAATTTAATTATTAAGCATGCATAATTCTGAAATTGTTTTGACGATGTTGTAAAGGTGCAATAAAATGCATATGCATGGAAAAGCTAACAAGTTGTTTGGCCGATTGAAGTTGAAAGTGCAGGAAGAAAAGGGGTCTTGGATATGACAGCATTGTAAGCCCATAGGAAGGCCAATTNGAAAACAAATCGTGAGATTGGAAAATCTGTGGGTGACAGATTTGCAATAAAATTCTGAAAGTTAGAATTTATAATGATGTCTCATGAATTTTGTATACCTATGATATAGGTGAGAAGAAAAGACATGTCTAGAAAGGAACAGATGAAGGTTGTCAAAGTTGAAGATGATGAACATGGCTACTACTGAGCCATGAAAACCCCTTGATAAGCCATGATCACCTGAAAATTATTGTGTTGAGGTAACACAAGCTGGAGGTATGCCTTGGCAGAGCAAGTCTGAGGGATGCCTCGACTGTAAGACTCGATAGAGTCTCTAAAATTTTCCTGTGTGATAAAACCTTGGCAGGGAAAGATGGATCGCCAGAGAGACTGTATAACAGTGGAGGGGATGCTTGAGCTTTGGCTTGGAGGATGAGTGACTACAAGGAAGAGGAGACCTTAATAATTCTTGTAAACTATTGGGATCATGCATAGAGTGGGTAGTTTTCCGTGCGGAAAAACCTTGGAAAGGAAGATGAAATCATGATAGCTCTTGTGAACTATTGAATTGGAATCATGCACCGAATGGGTATGTCAAGGAAAGCGATGAGCATGGATAACAACACTACCATGTGGATACAGATCCCCAAACTGCACAGATAAGTATTGTGCTAAGATTATGGAATTTTCCTTTTGAATTTTGAACAACAGTAAGATGTTTTCGCACAAAATTGTGATTAATTTTCTTGTTATCCAAGAATTATTGAAGGCAGATGATGAAGACTAAGATCCTGAAAGAGGACCTAACCGAGGATGAAGGTCAAAGACTTCTGAAGTGGCTGAATGAGAAAGGCATGACAGGTGTTTTTGAGAAAGAACACCGAGGACGGTGTTCCTTTAAGGCGGAGGGAATTGTAACAGCCTATTTCCCCCAATTTGTAATTAATCATAAAATAGGAATTACCATGCTAATGCATGAGGAAAATGTAAATGTATTATTGTTTGAGTTGTTAATAATTGACTGTGGGGGTGGAGCCTTGAAAGTACTAGCCATGATATCACTAGAGGAAGAATGTGAAAACTATACAAGAGGGTTCATATATCAAATAACCCCAAAATCTCCCTTGATAAGGATGACAAACCTCCTTCGAATCCCAAGGAAAGAAAATCAATCAATGAAGAAAGGACCGGTGGTTGAATCACCAACCACCCCCATGAATGGAAACATGGGTTGTCAACCCGAAGTGTCATAGGGACCTGCAGACCTAAGCTTCCTTCTAGCAGAAGGAACAGGATAGGTCAGCAAACCTTCCAAGGTAAGAGGGATACACACGGGAGAGGGCAGAGTGGATGAGAAGAGCGTAAGCTCGCAAGGGAGATGCGCAGATTTCTCCAGCGAGTCACGAACTGAAGCCCACGAGCTTGATGTGAAGGAGCATCTGAGAAACCTCGTCGAGGCCATAACAGAGACAGAAATATCTGAGTTACAGAGAATATGATCCAAACAGAAGCAAAAACGGAGGAAGAACTCTCGAGAAGTGTGAGAGTTCCCTCGTGATATCATGGCTTGGCACGGGGGTGGCCATAGTGCTAAGAATGAATTCCTTTGTGCCTATGGTCGGGTGGAAGGACAAACACCCACAGTTAGTTGGTTGGCGGAAACCTGTAATAGATAAGTGATTTCCTACCCTGTGTAAGTTATCTGTAACTATGTATGAATTGGCTATACTGTGTATGTTGCAGGAATCGTGCATATTTCTTAATGGATATACTCTATCCCCCTTATTTTTGCTTGATTGTATAACTAGGCCAGTAAGAAATTATATGGTTAGGAGATGATTTTATGCTCGTAAATGCTGGTGTCTTGTGGAGGCATAATCTTGAGTCACAAACTATGCATTTGTTGACCGTGGACACAGTTTAATGTATGCATGTAAACCTTCCTAGTCATTTTGAGTCCCTGGGAGGATGAAGCTTGTCAAGCTCAGGAGGGATAACACTTGCAGGGTGTTCCTTAAATCAAGGTGGATTGCAGAGGAAAGGGACAAAGGTTCGAAACCTTTGGAGACCGAGATTATTCAAGGAATGGAAGCAACAAAGGCTCTAGAGGAAAAACGGTCGAACGCAGAGATGAGGATGGACAACCGTTAGATCTACAGAAGTAGTTATAAAATTAACGCTTCGTGCGCAAAGGAGGATTTTTGCGTTTCGGGAGTTGGGGGTTCGAAGGAAAGAACCTTACAACATGCGAGTCACGAAATCTCAAACTCTTCGAAGAGGAAATCAAGGTGTCCATCGGAGGGACACATGGCATCCGGTCGACGTTTCGACACCTGGGTAACAAAAATGTAAGACCCCTCGTCTTCGCAAGTCGCGAAGTCTCGGTATATGAAACCTCAAGTCAGTTTGGCGTGAATAGGTTTCAACGTTTCGGCACACAGGAAACCAAAGGGCAAGACCCCTTGTCTTTGCAAGACGCGAAATCCCGGTATACAAAACCCTGAATCAGTTTAGCGAATAGGTTTTTGTGTTTCGACACTCGGGAAACCAAAGAGGAAGACCCCTCGTCTTCGCAGCTCACGAAATCCTGGTATAAGAAACCCCGATTAGTTTAGCGTGAATAGGCTTCAGCGTTTCGACACCCGAGAAACCGAAGGGAAAGACCCCTCGTTTTCACAAGTCGCGAAATCCTAGTACACGAAACCCCAACGTGCTCCGTGGATGAGCCCTAGGTCACAGGATAGGGTCATGCGGTAGAAAGGAGGAGTCCCGAAAGGATCTAGACCGTCCATCGGAGGAGACGCGTGGTGAGTGGTCAGAGTTCAAGGAAAGCTCTGAAATCCCATGAACCATTGGATCTCGTAGAACAACAAAGGGTTTAAGACAGGGTGTCTTTCAACACCCTTAAGCTCAGGAGGGATAATGACCTCTAGATCCAGATGAACGAGGGTCGTTGATCTCCTACACAAATTCCCATATCAGAATTCAGGGATTGGAGTGATAAGAGATTTGGAGTCGCTGCATCGTGAACTCTCGTTTCACGAAACTCAGAAAAGATCAGGACCATTGGATGAGGGGGAGATTCGCAACTGTCGATCTCATCGAAAGGTAAGATTTCAGGTTTCGGGGTTTGAAGAGCCAAAAGACTTGACTCCCTTGCATCGCTGAGTTGCGAAATGCAAAAGGTGCCTCTTGACTTGGTCTGTGGTCATAACCAACGATCACATGGAGGTGTATAAGGGAAGAGCTAGCCTGCGCTAGGTCCCCGTAGGAATTCGGGGATTTTGTCCCTCGAAGAAAAGAGGCGAAATTTTTATTATGCTATAGTGGGTGTGTGACACAAGGATGCTTTGTCCAAACTATGCCTCTTCACCTAGAGCATACCCATACTCTGTTCTAGGATACCGGTGAGTCACACTCCTACTCTAGTGCAACTCTTGTATACTTAAACATTCGTTAACTTCTTTAACACTTTGTCATTTTTAAGCATACATCTATGAGAAACCAAGAGAACCACGAAACAAATGAAAGAAAAACATGGATATAGTGCAGGCGACACAAATTGTGCCTAATAACTGGATAAGTATTTGTTATTGCGAAACAATTACAGCATGAGCACTACTGACTCGATTTACAATAGGACAAAGTCAAACGAATTGCCTCACCTCAGCATGACACTCATACATATATCATCACCAAGAATATTCTTCACAATCGTCTCCACAACCACCTACGGTGCACTTCAAATGTGCCTCCAACCCTAGACTTGTTGTGTCTTTGTTCCCTCAAAACTTTGTCTCTTCGTTTCTGCATACTTTACAAATTTTGGTTCTTCCTCACACATGCTTCCAACAGTCCTGCATTTCCAGACTTAGCCAAAATCCGCCCAAGATAAGTTTGCCCAACTCTGTCCACCGAATCCACCTCAAGGAAGCACAAGTCCTCCCAAGTGGAGTGACTTGGTTCCTTGAGGGAGCTCTCCCTCTTTGTCTGTCTCGGAATCACAAAGCTCTCTTGCTCTTCTTGTCTTTCCAAAACTTGCCTTCCTTGGTTGTGCACTCTTGTCCTCTTATAAGCTCTCCAAAGGTCACCATCGCGAACCATCACATCCTTTGGGGGTGTCACACCCCTTCGCGAACCCATGTACAAATGAATCATCATGCTCCTTCGCAGACCCATGCATTCATCAATCGCCATGCCCTTTGGGAGCAGCGCACCCAATCTTGGTGTGCCCATTATGCCATTGCACCCCATCCATCGAACTAACTCGTCCTCTTGGATGTGCACACACCTTAGGTGAGTTAGGACGACTCTCCTGAGTGAGCTCCCCATGCCTTAGTCAATTCGTCCGTTTGGTGGAGCACCCAAAACTTGCCCTCAACCCTTCATCAAAATGTCCATCATTTGACTTGTGTCGCAAGGCAACTTGGGTGGAGTAGTCCCTTGGCAAGTCGCACACCCAAATCTCCCCAACTCTCCCCTATATGAAGATGTTTGTCTCCTCATTCGCATCTCCATCCTATCTGTCCAATTCGAACTGTGGTGGAAGTCCGCACACCCGATCTAAGCCCTCAAGGCCTTACAATAACCATAATTAATATATTTATTAATATGGTAACATAACTCACTTAATTTTGTAACAATTTTTTTAATGGTTAGAATATCATAATAAATTATTAAAAATTCTTATTGACCCAAAATTTAAATTAAGTTTTTGATAAATTTAAATTATTTTTAAATTTAAAATCTTTGAATTAGTGTTTCATATGTACAAGCCAAGTCTTAAATCATTATAAAACTATGGTATCATATGAAAATTCTACCATATTTTTAAATTAAGAAAACCGTATATTTTTAAAATAAATATCTTTTTCAAATCATTAATTCTAAAAAACTAATTTCTTTCTATAAAAAATTATCATCTAAACTTTTTTTTTTAAAGATATCTTATCTATATATAAACAAAACAATCTATATCTCTTTACTCTCCAAACCTACAAAACAATTTTCATGAGGACTAATTAAAATAATGACCTAGCCTACAATTTTCATTGGCCAAATATGTCATCATAAACAAAATCATGAAAATTCTACCATATTTTTATATTCAAACGTGCAAAACAATTTTCATGAGGACTAATGGAAAGAATGACCTTCCCTACAATTTTCATGGGCCAAATATGTCAGCATAAACAAAATCATGAAAATTCTACCATATTTTTATATTAAGAAGACCTTATATTTTTAAAATAAATATCTTTTTCAAAACGACTCTTTCTCCACCGATACGGACGGAACCTTATCGATATAAACTTTTTTAAAGATATCTTATTTGTATAAACAAAATAATCTATATTTTTTTATTCTCAACCCTACAAAATAATTTTCATTGGCCAAATATGTCATCATAAACAAAATCATCTTGATTTTTTCAAACTTCCATAAGAATCATTTTCTTGGAATCTAAGCCAAAACAAACATACAAAACAACTTCGATTTACCAAGTATGTCATTAATTAATAACCTCATAATTTTTTTAATAGATTCATATCTTCAAACTTACTCTTTCCCCCCCCAAAAAAATCATTTTATAATCTTTTCAATTTCTTTACTGGTTTATCTGTCCACCTTTCGGTGCAAGTGGTGTTCGGCCTGGTGAACGCCCAGTGCAAAAGCCTCAGGCTACTCTCCTTTCGGAGATCCCTGACTGGTACCAAAATTGAATACGTACGTGGGCAGGGGCAAGCCCAGGGTGTTAGGTTGGAGGTCGGTGCCCAAGCAACTCAGTTTTTCTGGAGCTAATCCCCTGCGGACTTTTGAGGTTTTTGAGCAGGCCCCAAATCTCCTGGAAAGTTGCGTGACCATCTGTTTTTTTTTTCTTTTAATTTATTAAAATACTATAATCCCACCGACCAAAAGACTAACCTAATTAAACATATAAAACAACAACCAAAGTATGTTATTAGTCAATTACCATCGCGTATATATATATATATATATATATGTTGGTTAGTTGGTATACAGAACACAGGAATCATGTTTTGATATCTCAAAGAAAGTAAGAGCTATTTCAAACTGTTTCAAAGTTTTTTTGAGTTAGGAAATGGTTGTTGTGTTGTTAGTGCTATTTCAAACTGTTTCAAAGTTTTTTTGAGTTAAAAAATGGTTGTTGTGTTGTTAGTTTGGGCAAATAATAGTACTAGATTAGACTGTATAGTATTTAATGTTGGGATATACCATCTCATCTGAACATTTTTAGATTGGATAGTATATATTCTAGTAGATAAATTGTTAGGTGTCTATTGACAGTTTTGAATAAGAAAGATTTAGTATATACCAACTTTAAACACTTTTAGATGGGATAGTATATATTTCAGTAGATAAAGCATTAAATGCTCTGTTACTTGGTGTATATTGACAGTTTTGGATAGGAAAAATTCAGTATATACAAACTGAAAGCATTAAAAATGTCATAGATCTATAATAAATAAAATATTTTAATATCTTGCAGCTTTGGATTAAAATGGATCTACTTAAATGGAAGTTAAAGCTAACAGAAAGAATATGGATGAAAGTTAATGGGATGTATTTGAGAAAGTGCAGTTTCAGTAGATTACTTTGTGTTTAATATGCCAGGGCTAATTATGTGATGCAGTGGGCATGATGTTCATGTCTTTTTTTTAAAAAAACTGCACAGACAAGCAGATCTGTAAGTTTTCATTGGGAAGTAATAC
>JASDQU010172854.1:0-17016 GCA_032191745.1 Picea mariana
GTTATGACTAGATACCTAATGTATAAGAACAAGTTAAACAACATGGAAGACAAGAGGCTACCTAAAATTGCTTCAAAATCAAGTCATAACCACCACCGACTCAAGCGAGGATGGCATAAAGACGCTCGGTCTTGGCTAAACTATTGGGGAATTATGGAAGAAACCATTTTGCAGAATAAAGATACTATTAAAAAAATGTCAAATCAAAATTTAAGAAAAAAATGTGGTGTGATAAAGAGTTAGAGGAAAAAAGAAAATTAAGGTATTATAAAGATGTAATCAAGACTAATCTAGAAGATCAAAATTATCTATCTGTTTTGCCAAGTGTAAAGAAAAAAATAAGCATTGCTAAGATAAGAATAAATTCTCACGAGCTCCATAGTGAAATTGGGCATTGGTCAATTCCTAAAATGCCATGGGATGAAAGAGTGTGTCACCTTTGTGACACTAAGAAGGTTGAAGATGAAAAGCACTTTCTCTTAGATTGTCCAGCCTATACCCATATTAGATCTCATTTTCAAAATATTGATCACACTACCAACCTCCCTAACCTCTTAACTCAACAAAAGTATGGTGATCTTGGAAATATTCTCTTAATACTTTTCTAGCATAGAAACAAAATTCTAAAGAATTACAAGAAATCACTTATCATATTAAGGTCCAATAAACCAATTAGGTCTTAGTGGATGTTATTCATCATCATCATCATAATATTTTAAACATGAAATATGGTGCTGACCGCACCCCTCGAAGTACAAATGCCCTCCTTAGGACCTTCCTCGTTCCTTGGCCCGAAGAACTCAACGGTTCTTCTATTTCCCTAACGGGAAATTTGCACCCCACAGGTTCTTCTTCGCACGACCCTTCCTTCTTTCTTTCGGAGTATCGGCACTCACGACCTCGTGAGTTCAACAGTCGAGCGCTACACTCTCGGATCCCTGAGACCCACGAACTGATATGTCAGTCAACGTTGACTTCCTTTTCCCTTATCGAAACTTCTGTCCTTATCGTGATCTCGCCACTCGTGACACCAAGCGTTCAGTTTTTCAAACCCCAACACATGAGATGCCAAAAGGACAAGATTTCACGATCTCTCTCCCTCACGACTTCGCCACTCGTGAGATCAAATGACTCCTGCCTCAACTCCCGATGCCCAAGACACTAAACCTCCGATGGTTTACGCCACCTGTTCTCCACTATCTTTTGTGGCTCACACTACTTATGTAGTTGTCGTAATATCGCCTCTTTCTCTATCATGACTTCCGTTGCGTAGATTTGGAGTCTCGCCTCACGAATTCTCAATATACCGATCCAAGAGTAGAACCACGCTCCTCGTGATCCCGATCAATGGCTCCTGCCTTCCTGAGTTCGAACCTTTTCCCCACCTGCACTATAGCCTTCTTGCACCTCGCAAGATCCAACGTTCCACGGAACTTCGCAAAATCTCCTCAGAGAAGTTCGTCCGTCTATTTCTTCCTTACACAATCCATGAAATGACGAGCCGTTCTTCCACAGAACTCGTCACCCCGCGTGCAACCCTGTGGCGTTCCTTGCAACCTTCAAGGCACAATTTCCTCACTTATCCTTCAATGAGTTTGAAGGCCTACTCCTCCTGAGCTTCCTTGCGATTCTCACTTACTTAGAAGGAAATTTGCACGCACTCCTTGCGGAAAATATTCAACCTTGTCTAAGTGTTGAAGTCTTCTGACCCTATGCACTCCTGCAGCAGAAATATTTCAATACTTTGCTCAGAATCGCAACTTTGAGACTTCATTGGCCTGCACACTCTTTGCACGGAACTGTCCCTATCTACACTCTCGAGGAAAAGAGAACAAAATCTATCTCTAAGTGAACCCTTTTTTCAACACACTCCTTGCGGACAATTCAACTGCACTCGTTGCAGGAATCCTCTGGCTCACTTAGAGAAACAATTGAAACTCATTCACTCACCCTCTTAGACTTAAATTCAGTCATGAAATCACATACACAACATTTAAAAGAAAATGTATGACAGGATGCAAATATTCATAAGCATAACAACATCAACACAGAGAATAGACACATAACCATGGATTTGAATCAAAGCTTTCTTCTATTAATTCAATATCTATACATGGATGTCCTCTACACAGTCCTCTGCTCGCTCTTCTTTTCTTTCTCCTGCTCTTGATTATTGTTACAATGAGACAAGGAGGGTGTCTATATCTATTTTCCCTCTCGAACTCTAAACTATCAAATCTAGACATAAATATTCTATCTACCAACATTAACTATTTTAAATGCCTCATCTACCTAAGGACGAGAGTTATCCGCTCAAAGTCCATTACAATATACAATTGCACCGTCTCTTAAATGGCCCATTTAATATCACGCAATATTCCCAAAGTATTTTCAAAATGTGTGCTGGCTTATCCAGCTGTCTTCCGCTCCACGCTGGCTCGCTTGATGTGTTGGCGATGCTCCTGCATCATACTCCTCGGCTTGAAAACTTTCATGGGATCCTTTCCATGAGCTCATGCACGGTCTATCCATGCTTCTATATCATTGCTTCATTTTCCCAGCTGGCATCTTCCACTGGGTGATTCTTCCACTTGACTAGATACTCATAGTATTCTTTTCTCCTGGTCTTTTTACCCACTCTCTTGTCTAGTATGTGCTCCATCTGTGGCTTTTCTGCTACCGCCATTTGCGTCGTACACTGGATCACTGGTTCCTCAGTTCTAGTTTATGCTTCTCCAGTTCTGTATGGATATAAATCTGCCACATTGAATATTGGAGATATTTCGATGCCATCCGACAACTCAATCTCATAAGCATTTTCTCCGAATTTCTTCAGGACCCTGCATGGCCCAATTTTCTTCATTTTTAGCTTATTGTATGTTCCCCTTGGGAATCTTTCCCTCCTCAAGTGTGCCAGAACCAGATCACCAACTTCAAACTAAAGTTGTCTTCGATGCTGATCTGCTCTGCGCTTGTATTCTTGATTTGAATCTTTCAGTCTCTGCTTCACCTTGCCGTGAAGTTCCTTCATTGCCTCAACGAATTCCTCTACACTAACACTGCTAGTCACAGTCTGTTCTGAATCTCGCAGTTCATAAAATCCTCTCAGTTGCATCCCATATACAACCTGAAATGGACTCTTTCCTGTACTCCGATTCACTGAATCGTTGTATGCAAACTCTGCCTGTGGCAATATGTTGTCCCAGCTGTTGTGGTGCTCTATCACTAGGCTTCTCAGCAAGTCCCCCAGACTTCTGTTCACCACCTCTATTTTTCCATATGTCTACGAATGATAGGCTGAACTAAACACTAAGTTAGTTCCTAGCTTCTTCCATAGCATCCTCCAAAAATGACCTATGAATTTCGTATCCCTGTCCGAGACTATGCTTCTCAGCAACCCATGTAGTCGCACAATCTCTTTTAAAAAAAAATTTGCGATATGGGTTGCACCGTTGGTATTCTGACATGGAATAAAATGTGCCATATTAGAAAACTTTTCCACCACCACAAAGATGGAATCAAAACCTCTTTTCATCCTCGAAAAACCCAGTACAAAATCCATGTTGATCGCCTCCCATGGTCTCTCTGGTATGGGAAATGGTTGATAAAACCCTGCATTCTACTTTCTCCCCTTTGAATGCTGGCAAATTCGACACCTGTCAACAAACCTCTTGACATATTCTCGCATGCCTGGCCAAAAATATGATTCGCTCAGCTTTGTGAATGTTTTTTCGTGGCCAAAATGCCCCGCCAAGCCTCCGCTTTGTTTTTCCTTTAGAAAATTCTCCCTCATGGAGAAATTTGGAATACACAGTTGATTGCCTCTGAACAACAATCCCTCCTGGATCATGTAGTCTATCCATGGGTTCCGATCTCTGAGAACTGGATTCTCAGCTTCCTCATACGCTTCTCCAAAATCTGCATCTCCTGCATACATATCCCTGAGATTTTCAAAACCCAATGTTTTGACTCGGAACTCCTACAGCAACAAACATTTCCTGCTCAAAGAATTAGCCACTTTGTTAGCAGTACCCGAAATATGTTTAATCACAAACGTGAAATTCTATATATACTCTACCCATTTTTCATGTTTTTGATTCAACTTATCCTATTGACTCACAAACTGCAATGCATGATTATCACTATACAATACAAATTCTTTCGGGATCAAGTAATGCCTCCACTTATTCAATGCCTGTATGATAGCATAAAATTCTTTATCATACGTGGATTATTTCAGCTTTGCTTCATCTAGCTTCTCACTGAAATAGGCCACTGGTCTATCCTCCTGGCTTAAGACCACTCCTATGGCATATCCGCTTGTATCACACTTTACCTAAAATGTCTTTTTGAAGTCCGGCAACACCAACACTGGTTGTTTCGTTATCTTCCGCTTCAACAGATTGAAGCTCTTCTCTACCTCTTCAGTCCAATGAAAAGACTTATGTCACTTCTTCACCGTGTCCATCATTGCTGCGCTAATTCCACTGAAATTCCTAATGAACTTTTGGTAGAAACTAGCTAAACCATGGAAACTCCTCACCTTGAAAATATTTCTTGGTGATGGCCAATTTTTTATCACTTCCACCTTACTTGGATCCATCTTCAGCTCATTCGTCGATATGAAAAAACCCAAGTAAATGAGCTCTGTCTTCAGAAATGAGGACTTATTCATATTAATCAATAACTTCTCCTACTGTAGCTTCCTCATCACAATGGCCAAATGTTCTAGATGTTCAGCCTTTGTCTTACTGAAGATCAGTATATCATCCAGATATACAACTACAAATTTCTCGATGAATTCCCTTAGGACTTCATTCATCAGCCTCATGAATGTGCTCGACGCGTTTGTAAAACCAAATAGCATGACCAACCATTCGTACAAACCTTCATTTGTCTTGAATGTCCTCTTCGATTCATCACCTTCCCTCATGCGAATCTGATGATATCCGCTCTTCAGATCAATCTTTGAAAAATAATTTTCCCCACTCAGGCAATCCATCAGATCATCCATCCTCGGCAGTGGAAACCTGTACCTGATGGTAATTTTGTTAATTGGTCTTGAGTCGGTGCACATTCTCCAACCTCCATCCTTCTTTGGACTAAGCACTGTTGGAACGACACATGGAATCAATCTTTCCCTGACCAATCCTTTGTCCAATAACTTCTGGACCTGCTTCTTAACCTCCTCATTTTCCTGTGGCGTCAATCTGTACGCAGCTTTGTTCGGTAAACTTGCTCCTTGTATGAGGTCTATGTGGTGACTCACACTCCTCATCGGTGGAAACAAATGAGGTAATTCATCCATGATGATGTCAGCGAACTCCCCCAGCAGCTCCTGAATCTCATCTGGTAAATCATCCACTCTTGTGCTAGTCAAAACTATCTTCGGCTTTCTGACCACAAAGAATTGTGGATCTTCCTTCTTCTCCATCTCTGTAAGAAGCTCCTTCCCACTCATGAGAAGTATTGTGTTGCTTACTTCCGGCTTCATTTCCTTATCCTTTATCAGAAGCAACCTGTGTGTCCTCCCATCCTTCTCTAAAGTATATGTGTTCATCCTCCCATCATGAACCACATTTCGGTCATATTCCCATGGTCTACCCAGCAATAAATGACATACATCCATGGGAATGACATCACATAAGACCTTATCATATATCCACCTATCTTGAATTCAACCAAACATTGTTTAGTGACACTCACCTGATGTCCCTTCTGTATCCATGAAACTTTGTATGGACTCGGGTGATCAGTTGTCTCCAGCTCCAACTTTTCCACCATCTCGGTCAAAACAAGATTATCTGTGCTGCCACTGTCAACAATAACCTTGCATACCCAATCCTTGGTTTTGCAAGCTGTTCTGAACAGTTTGGTCCTTTGTGCTGAGTCCTCCACCTCCTTTCCAGGTGTTAAGAGAACCTTACACATCATCAACGACCTTCCACCTTCTGTGTCTTCATTCTCAACATCACGCCTCTGCGCTTCAGCGATGTGAGCTTCTCCACTATCCTTCCTTTTCTCTGGACACTCGAATGAATTGTGCCCATACTTTCCACATGTGAAGCATGTGATTACTCCACCTCATCCTCTTCCCCTACCTATGGTATGAGGAAATGTATTTGCGTCAGCATAATCTCCTCTCTACTCATTATGCTGTCCCCTCTGCTCAGCATATTGTTGTCCTCACTGTGAGGTTCCACCTCTTTCAAATTTACCCTAAGGTTTCTACCATTCCTCCTTGGGCTTCTGATATTTCTCTTGGGCAACTGCCTTGCCTCTAGGCTGACTTCTACCTCGCCCTCATTGTCCTTTCTTGCGGCTCGGCTTCTCTTCGGCTTTCAGAGCCATATGATAAGCATCCTCCACCGTTCTGATGGTTGTCATGCTTAATTCATCCTGAATGTCGTATCTCAGACAATTTAGGTATCTAGAAACCTTCTCATCATCGCTCTCCCAATGACCTTCTTTGATGTTTAGTCGATAGAATTCCTCAGTGTATTCCTTCACTGTCATCAGTTTCTGTCTCAGGTTCTTCATTCTTCTGAACATTGTGATTTGATAATCCCTTGGGATGAATTTTGCCTTCATCTTTGCAATCATTCGATCCCGGATTTTGATCTTTTTCTTGCCCTTGGAACGTCTATCCACTTGAATCTTGCCCCACCACAATGTTGCGTGTCCTTTCAGTCTTGTGACATCATGCCTAACCTTTTTATCCTCTTCTATATCCTCATAATCGAAGTAGGTGTCAAGAGCTCTAATCCAATCTAGTAGCTCTTCTGCATCCAGACTTCCCTCATAAGCTGGAATGTCCAGTTTTGTCTTTGAACTCATTCTGGCGATAGCTTTAATCAATCTCTCATTGGCTACATCTTCGGCTGCAACTTCTCCTGGTTGTTCAGCTTCAGCTTTGCCTTCGGAGTCACTCAAATCTCCAGCATTGGTTGTGCGTCTCTGCGCTACTTCCATATCTTCTAATCTCTCTCGGAGATCACGTATCTGCCTTTCCATCTCTGGATTCCCTGTCGGCCTGCCTCTTATTCTCACCTCCCTATCTTCTAGGTCAGGTGATTGTCTCTCCCTTCTGGGCGGCATGGTGAATTCTCTCTCTCTCTCTTCTATAGAAAAAAAAGAGTATTCCCACTCTGATACCACTTGGTGCTAACCGCACCCCTCAGAGTATGACTGCCCTCCTCAGGACCTTCCTTCTTCCTTGGCCTGAAGAACTCAACAATTCTTCTATTTTCCTAATGGGAAATCTGTACCCCACAGGTTCTTCTTCGCGCGACCCTTCCTTCTTGCTTTCGGAGGATCGGCACTCGCGACCTCGCGAGTTCAGTAGTCGAGCACTACACTCTTGTATCCCCGAGACCCATGAACCGATATGTCAATCAACGTTGACTTCCTTTTCCCTTATCAAAACTTCTGTCCTTATCGTGATCTCGCCACTCGTGACACCAAGCGTTCAGTTTTTCAAACCCCGACACATGAGACGCTAAAAGGCCGAGATTTCGCGATCTCGCTCCCTCGCGACTTCGCCACTCGCTAGATCAAATGACTCCTTCCTCAACTCCCGATGCCTGAGACGCCGAACCTCCGATGGTTTACACCACATGTTCTCCACTATATTCTGTGGCCCACACTACTTACGTAGTTGTCGGAATATCGCCTCTCGCTCTATCGCGACTTCTGTTGCGTAGATTTGGAGTCTCGCCTCATGAACTCCCTATATACCGATCCACGAGTAGAACCACACTCCTCGTGATCTCGATTGATGGCTCTTGCCTTCCTGAGTTCAAACCTTTTCCCCACCTGCACTATAGCCTTCTTGCACCTCGCAAGATCCAACGTTCCATGGAACTTCACAAAATCTCCTTGGAGAAGTTTGTCCAACCGTTTCTTCCTTACACAATCCATGAAACAACGAGCCATTCTTCGACAGAACTCGTCACCTCGCACACAACCCTGCAACGTTCCTTGCAACCTTCAAGGCACAATTTCCACACTTATCCTTCAATGAGTTCGAAGGCCTACTCCTCCTAAGCTTCCTTTCAATTCTCAATTACTTAGAAGGAACTTTGCACGCACTCCTTGCGACAAATCTTCAACCTTGTCTAAGTGTTGAAGTCTTCTGACCCTGTGCACTCCTGCAGCAGAAATCTTTCAATACTTTGCTCAGAATCACAACTCTGAGACTTCGTTGGCCTACGCACTCTTTGCACGACACTGTGCCTATCTGCACTCTCGAGGAAAAGAGAACAAAATATGTCTCTAAGTGAACCCTTCTGTCAATGCACTCCTTGCGGACAATTCAACTGCACTCCTTGCAGGAGTCCTCTGGCTCACTTAGAGAAACAATTGAAACTCATTCACTCACCCTCTCAGACTTAAATTCAGTCATGAAATCACATACAAAGCATTTAAAAGAAAATGTATGACAAGATGCAAATATTCATAAGCATAACAACATCAGCACAGAGAATAGACACATAACCATGGATTTGAATCAAATCTTTCTTCTATTAATTCAATATTTGTACATGGATGTCCTCTACACAGTCCTCTGCTCGCTCTTCTTTTCTTTCTCCTGCTCTTGATTATTGTTACAATGATACAAGGAGGGTGTCTATATCCATTCTCCCTCTCGAACTCTAAACTATCAAATCTAGACATAAATATTCTATCTACCAGCATTAACTATTTTAAATGCCTCATCTACCTAAGGACGAGAGCTATCCTCTCAAAGTCCATTACAATATACAAGTGCGTCGTCTCTTAAATGGCCCATTTAAGATCACGCAATATTCCCAAAGTATTTTCAAAATGTGTGCTGGCTTATCTAGCTATCTTCCGCTCCACGTTGGCTCGCTTGATGTGTTGGCGATGCTCCTACATCAAAATATTTTAAAAAATTAATATTAAAAAATAATAATTACATTAATAAAATATTCTATTTTAATAAAATATATTGTATAAATATATGATCATTTAAATAAAAGAAAAATTATATATATGTTCAATTTAAAAAAAAAAAGAAAACCATTAAAATTATAATTATCTTATTTTACACATTATAATATTTATATATTAATTATATTATATATGTAAATTTTGCTTATTAATATTATACAATACATGCTTTTAAAAATATTTCTATGCTATTATGTTATTATCAAAATCATAAAGCAATTTATTCATAATTTTTCAATCAATTTTTTAATTAAGTTTATTAAATATAACATATGTTAATTCTATTAGGAATAGAAATTCAACAAAATTTACTACTGAGTAATTGTAATGTATTAAACAAATAATATTAAAAGTTTTTTTTTTTTTGGCTCATACAAAAATGAACATACAAAGTCTTCATGATTAAGTGTTGCAATATGTATCTCCTTCATTGTTATTGGTTGGCATTAGTTGAAAACATCGATAATATGTGATGTAAGTATAATTAATTACTCAGTTGGTGAAACGTGCACACACTCTTTCAGTTTGGAGAGAGGTCACAGGTTCGAGCCTAGCTATGAGTCCTTGGGGCTACTGCTTTCTAGTCCCATATCATCCACTATGTGGGGAAGTATCGGGGTGGGTTCCCAGCGAGTTAATTTCTCATCTGGAAAAAAGTATAACCAATTACTTGTCTATTTTGGGCCAATCGCCCTCAAAGATGTTATTATTGCTGATTTGAAATTGCATGTGAGTGGAGGCGATAAAACAATTTACAATTCTTCTCACATGCAATTTCAAATAGGGACATAGGTGATGTCTGAAGATCCAGCTGCAACTCCTACAACTTGCAACCTACACATAAAGAGACAATACACACCTTCCTCAAACCTCTTCAATATTTATGGAATGAAAATCTAAACTATATTTATCATAATCTACTCAAGGAAACATTAGATCTTACACAATCAAGTATCAATTATTGAATGTACAAGCATTGGAAGGGGAAAACCATACTAATCTATATATAAACAAAATGAAGGACAAATACATCAATATTACCATACCTTGAGTCATGATGCATTCCTCCTATGGTCCTTTCTCTAGCTCCTCCTTAGCCCTCACCCAAGCAAGGTTAATCTGATTTGAAGATTGATATCTATGGAAGAGCTCCTTTAAGAAATTTATCTAGCATGTACCTATGAAGGGTTCCCCTCCACTTGCCCATGAAAATCCTTCCTTATATAGATTGGTGGAGGAGGTTAGGGGATGTTTCTATATATCTAGAACTCATTGAACCTCAACTATATGGAGAGTTCCCAAGCTCATATCACAATAGAAACAACTCACCCCACACTGATCTCCTCGTTAATCACCAATTATAGAAGGATACATGGGTATTTGTGGGCTGCAATGGTGTAGCTAACGATTGGTTGTGTGTTGTGAATGGTATGGACCATTACCAATCACTCTCTTTCAAGAAGGTAGGGTGTGTCCTCCCTCAAAATCAATGCAAATCCAAGGAAAAAGAGTGTGCCTGAGTTATGAAGAATCAATGGGTCCTCCATGTATCTCTAGGGTGGAAGAAAGGTTCTAACAGATGCACCCTAATGTGTGAGGTCATAAGAGAAACTAATGGATGAAACACATTACAATAATAACCAATAATGTGAGGTAACATAAGGAGGGAGCTGAGAGATCACGAAACCTAGAAGTTCCTCCAATCAAACACCAAGCATATATAAATCATCCTCGAGGTAGGCATACCCATGCTCATAAGAGAGACAAAGAATGGTTTCCAACATGATACACTATGGATCCATGGAGTGAAATGCAATACCATGGCCATGAAAATGTACATAGTGGATCCATGTCATCAAATATATCATAGCCATGAGAAAATACAATGTGGATCTATGTCACAGTGTACATCAAGAAGAAATCAAGCACCAATAGGAGTTACCCCATAGTATTCAAAGTACTCATACAATTGTGATATACTCCATCACATATTTGGAGGGATATCATAAATGAGTGAGATCGCCCCAAACTCAAGGTCTTCGTCCAATGCCAATGATATGATTCTACATCATGTGAATAAATTAGTTGATGTCGAGTAGGGTATAAACCATCTTATTATTGATCATTGAGGTATACCATTAACAGACACAGGGTGACCCACCAATAATGAAAATGGACCCCAAGGTACCTAGTACACTATAGCAAGTGTAAATAGAGGAGCTAATATTCAACACTCATAGGATCAATTGATCGTAATTCCATGATGTAAACCCACTGTTGATTATGAGGAAGCATGTCAGTGAGGACTTCAATCTCCAAAGTACTAATCTATTTCTTGATACCTCTCCTAGATTAATGTGTTGAAGTCTATAGGGAGAGATACATCGAAGGTTTGGTTTCTAGATCCCTCTCCTAGGTACTAACTTTTAAATTTGTGAAGCGTGCAAAAATTTGAGTGACGTCAACAATGTACCATGGCCACATGGCATGAAAGTGTTGGTCTAGGTGGTTTCCTATGTAGAACCTATTTCATGGAAGGGTGGCACCGAGTTGGGCTAAGTGTCTCCCATCCAAAGTGACTCATCTCCATCTATGTGCATTGAGGGGTGTACCCTTGCACATGTGTCATATTCTAATTTGTCCACGTAGAATCCTAGGTGGGGGTTGAGGTGAATGATTGTCTACCCTTTCAACATATTTGAGTACCATGTCATTAAATAGCTAGGCATCGACTCGAACGTGATCAGGTAGTTTTATAGAAAACCACAAGTGGTTCGTCATGCCAACCATGTGGTTTTCCTAAGCCCGTGAGTGATGTGAAATGAATCAGGTATAACCACATGGAATGAGAGAAACCACCCCTCACATTGTCAATAGATGTTAATATGTGGGCATTTCCATGATGTGAAATGCATTGTGGACCACCAATCTTGGGAGCCAACCACTACTGCATCATCAACAATTGATCTCTTATATTTTGGTAGCATGGGTAGGATTTTCATGTTTACCCCATGGTATTGATTCTTGGTCATCGATGTAGCCCCTATGCCAACACACACTTTCATTTGTGAGTTTATTAGGCCCCCTCTCGAGACCGTCATAAGCCTCTCTCTTTCCATTTTATCATTTTTATCTATATAGGCCCCTTTTGCTTCACATTTATCACTTCTAGAGTGATGTTTCTTGCACAATGTTTTCTAATGTATCTCTCTTTATTTAATAAAAATCTAGTTCAATGCTTTAACTGTCCAAAATTACTCAATGTCATTGAAAAATTTAGCACTGTACTAATAGGAATTAAACATCTTGCAAAAGGAAAGGTGCATTCTCTGCATCGTTTAACCACTAAAATGGTCAAATGTGAAGGTCCACTTTTACATGTGCCTCTCAAGGAGATATATAACACATACATATAGGACAATATTCCTACAAACTATGATGATAAGGTAGAAAAATGACACCTATTCATAAAGGCAGTGATATAAATAAGATGAAATACTACATAACCATCATGGTAATTATTGGACTATTTTCCAAGGTATTCAACACTATTCTAGAGAGGAAAATAAGAAAATGAGTAGAATAAAAAAATGCAACGGATTATACTCAATTTGGTTTCCACCTAGCCATTCAATCATTGACCATTTGGGTACTCTTATAATTATTGTTGAGAAAGCGTCGGGAAAAAGGTGATAGTATATTTCTTTTATTTAATAGATTTTTCTAAATCTTTGGATAAAGTTCCTCAAATAAAACTTTGGGAAAGAATGTAAAAGTAGGAAATCCACTTTGGTGGACAAAAACAACTTTTTGCTTATATGAAAAATTTATCATAGAATTGATGATGTCCAAAAATGATAAATGGAAGAAGGGCAGTCAAATTCAATAGTGATATCAGGTGAAACAATGATTCTTTCTCTCTCCAACATTGTTTGGATTATTATAAATCAATGAGAAGATTGGCTCAAGAAGGGTAGGGAGAAAAGAATCCTCACAACAGGTTGTGTTTTATTATAGTTGAGGTGTTATCAATGAAGCATAAAGACATTGTCCAAAGGCATCTTGATGCCCTAAACAAATTTTGTAGTTACTATGAAATGAAAATTTAGAATGTTCCTTAGCACACAAAATGAACACAAGTAATTTATTCAAGAAAACCCTTATAAATCATTAATTAAAAGCCCTAAAGGTAGGGAAACAATAGACAATGATTATTATATGGAAGCATCGACTCTTGTTTAATTTCCTCTTCGAGGGGGTGACCTCCTAATGATCTAGGCTCCAATACAATATGACGCAGACGACACCTGGCACACGTCCACGATCACCAGGACCTTCTTCTTCATGGGCCCAAAGAGATAAAATACTCTTCTTATCCCTTATCGGGACACCATAAATACCCACATAACTCTCTCCCTGCGATCTCCCCTTTGTCTTATCGGGAAATCGGGTTTCGCGTTATCGCAAAACTCGTGGGCACGTTCTTCGTGCTACACAAACCCCGAAACTCAATGGGTCTCAATGCCAATGCTTCTTCGTTCCTGTTGGGGATTTCCCTATTGGGAAATCGGCATATGCGATGTCGCGTTTCACTGGCACCATGAATCTTCGAACCCTGATTCGCGATGGCACCTGTCTCTCTCTCCCAAGCTCCTTCAGGTTATCCCCTTCCGCATATGACCTGTCGTTCCACGAGACCATGACCTGCTCCCCATCAGATTTTCGGACTTCGCGGTTTTGATATGCATAGAACCTACGCTTCCGGAAACTCCGAGATGCTAAACCCCGATACACGTGCGATCTCTCTCCTCCACGTCACTGCTCCTTTCTCCGCTTATCGGGGATCGCAAAATCATGATTTCTATTTCAGCAATTCCTTTGTGAGCAAGAACCCTGAATTTCCGAACCCGACTCTTCGGGATCTCCCGCCATGTGTCCTTGCTGCGATCAACGGTTTCGACCCTCTTGGGAAATCGCAGATCGCGATTTCAATATGATCGATCCTCTTGTCTACGGAAATCTCGATGACCTTGATGTCCCGATGACTCCTCGGGTTCTTCCTCTAATCTGGGGACTTAACCCCTGTGCAACTTTCCAGAGATCTGACGACTGACGAGATTTCGCTGATTTCTCCTGCGAGCCCTGACCGTTGATTCTTCCCCTTTGAGGATTTCTTGAGAAACTACAGGTTCTTTCTCAAAACTTGTTCTCCAACTCCTGTATTTGTACTTCCTTCTCAAACCTTCCTGAACCCAAAACCTCTTGGCTATATTTCAACCATACTATGAAGGAACTATCCCTCTTGAGCTTGCGTGCACTACTCGCGCTCAACATTCAACGCTTTCTAAGTGTTGAATCTTTCAGACTCTGTGAAATCCCTGCAACAACAGTTGTCTAACTCCTTTACTCAGACTAACAGCTGAGACTTCTTCTTATCCAACCTGCACGCTCCTTGCAGGACCTCAATAACCCAAATCAACTACTGGGAAAATAAAATCAAAAGGTTCAGCTACTGAGCCTTCATCGACGCACTCCTTGCGGATGAATTCGACTGCACACCTTGCAGGAATCTCCTGGCTCAGATAGAGAAACAATTGAAACTTATCCTCTTCCCTTTCAGACTTCAGCTAAAACCTGAAATCACATGCACAACATATACAAATCAAATGCATCACCAGAAAACAAACATTCATGAGCACCTAAGCGACATACACAGAGAAACAACACCAGCCATGAATTTGAATCAGAATTCCATTCTATTAATTCAACATCTGTACATGGGTGTTCTCCACAATTTCTCTGCTTTCTCTTTTTCTTCTGAATGCTTGATTCTGAATAATGTTACAATGTACAAGTGAGGGTGTCTATATCCGTTTTCCCTCTCAAAATCTGAAACTGTCTAATCTAGAAATAAATCCTATCTACCTACATTAAATCTATTAAATGCCTCTTATATAATTCAGACAAGAGCGTATGGCTCGACGTCTGATATAACATACAAAAGGTGCTTTCATAAATGCATCATTGATACATTGGCGCATCCTCTTGGATGAAAATTCAAAAACTTTCTGCTGGCTTGTTCAGCTGTTCATTGCCTTCCATGCTGGCTCGCTTGTCGTGGGCGATGCTCCTGCATCACGTTCCCCAGGTCTAAACTATACTCTGGAATAGCAAATAAAATCAAAAGGTTCAGCTACTGAGCCTTCATCGACACACTCCTTGCGGATGAATTCGACTGCACACCTTGCAGGAATCTCCCGGCTCAGATAGAGAAACAATTGAAACTTATTCTCTTCCCTTTCAGACTTCAGCTAAAACCTGAAATCACATGCACAACATATACAAAGCAAATGCATCACCAGAAAACAAACATTCATGAGCACCTAAATGACATACACAGAGAAGCAACACCAGCCATGAATTTGAATCAGAATTCCATTCTATTAATTCAACATCTGTACATGGGTGTTCTCCACAAGTTCTCTGTTTGCTCTTCTCTTCTGAATGCTTGATTCTGAATAATGTTACAATGATACAACGAGGGTGTCTATATCCATTTTCCCTCTCAAACTCTAAAACTATCTAATCTGGAAATAAAATCCTATCTACCTACATTAAACCTATTAAATGGCTCCTATCTATTTTAGACAAGAGCGTATTAATCGAGGTATGATACAACATACAAAAGGTGCTCCTTCATAAAGGATCACTTAAGACTTGCGCTACAATCCCAAAGCACTTTTCAAAATTTGGGTTTGTTTCTCCAGCTGATCTTTCGCTTGATGTGCTGGCTCGCTTGCTGAGCTGGCGATGCTCCTGCATCATACTCCTCAGCTTGAAAACTTTCAGGGATCCTTTCCATGAGCTCCTGCACGGTCTGTCCATGCTTTTGGATAACTACTTCTGTCTCCCAGCTGGCATCTTCCACTAAATGATTCTTCCATTTCACCAGATACTTCAAGTAATGCTTCCGTCTGGTTCTTTTGTTGACTCTCTTGTCAAGTATACGCTCCATCTGTGGCTTTTTTGAAATCGGCATCTGCTTCTGCCACTGGACCTCTGGCTGTTCATCAGTTCCAGCTCCTATTTCCTCATCCTTATATGGATATAAGTCTGAAACATTGAATGTCAGAGATATTCCTATCTCATCCGACAACTCAATCTCATAAGCGTTTTCTCCCAACTTCTTTAGGACTCTGCATGGCCCGATTTTCTTCATCTTCAACTTGTTGTATGTTCCCCTTGGGAACCTTTCTTTCCTCAGATGTGCCAGAACTAGATCACCAACCTCGAACTGAAGTTGTCTTCTATTCTAATCCGCTCTACGTTTATATTCCTGGTTCAACTCCAGCAATCGCTGCTTCACTCTGCTGTGAAGTTCTTCCATCGTCTCTGCGAATTCTTCCGCGCTTGCACTCTTTGTGATTATCTGTTCTGAGTCCCTCAGTTCAGATACTCCTCTCGGCTGCCTACCATATACAATCTCAAATGGAATTTTCCCTGTGATTCTATTCACTGAATCGTTGTAAGCGAATTCTTCCTGTGGCAACACATTATCCCAACTGCTATGGTGCTTCATCACCAGGCTTCTTAATAAATCCCCAAGGCTTCGATTTACAACCTCTGTTTTCCCATCCGTTTGAGGATGATAGGCTGAACTAAACATCAATTTAGTTCCCATCTTCTTCCAGATTGTCCTCCAAAAATGTCCAATGAACTTTGTATCCCTGTCTGATACAATGCTTCTGGGTAAACCATGAAGTCTAACATGTTGGAAGATTGGTTGTTGTCATTGATGTCAACCCTAGTCATGGGTTTTGGACCAGAAGATTGATGAAGTTATTTGGACATGAATGAAAATGAAAATTAAGATACAACACCCATGGATGGATAGTATACATCATGCTCTTTCTGGTGGTATGTGGCATGTCACGTGGATCCTCATGGTTGAGGAGAAATGAATTTTTGAAGATGACAAAGTGAATTGTACATGTAGGCCCTGAAGACAATTAAAGAAAAGAATTACAAAATAAGAAAGTGTCA
>JASDQU010172854.1:17116-38042 GCA_032191745.1 Picea mariana
TGAATGGTTTAAGTATAAGTTGAAAAAGGTTTTAAATTGTACTTGATACTAATTCACCCCCCTCTCAGTATCAACATAACAATCTCCTTGAAGAACAGATTTGCGATATGTGTCGCATCGCTGGTCTTCTGGCATGGAATAAAATGTGCAATTTTGGAAAACTTGTCGACCACTACAAATATCGAGTCATGTCCTCTTTGCATCCTTGGTAATTCCAATACGAAATCCATGCTGATTTCATCCCATGGCCTCTCAGATATGGGTAATGATTGATAGAATCCCGCATTCTTCTTTCTTCCCTTTGAATGCTGACAAATTCTGCACCTGTCAACAAACTTTTTGACATATGTTCACATCTTCGGCCAAAAGTAGGCTTCACTCAGCTTTGCAAATGTCTTGTCGTGGCCAAAATGCCCTGCTAAGCCACCATTGTGCTTTTCTTTTAGCAGATTCTCCCTCATGGAGCAATTCGGAATGCATAATTGATTGCCTCTAAACAACAATCCATTATAGATCATGTAATCCATCCATGAGCTTTTGTCTCTGAGAACTGGATTCTCAGCTGCCTCGTATGCCTCTGCAAAATCAGCATCACCTGCATACATGTCCTTAAGGTTTTCAAAACCCAATGTCTTGAATCTGAACTCCTGCAGCAACAAACACTTCCTGCTCAAAGCATCAGCCACTTTGTTAGCAGTCCCTGAAATGTGTTTAATTACAAATGTAAAGTTCTGCATATACTCTACCCATTTAGCATGTTTCTGATTCAGCTTCTCCTACTGAGTCACAAACTGTAATGCATGATTATCACTATACAGTACAAACTCTCTTGGGATCAGATAATGTCTCCACTTCTTCAACGCTTGTATGATAGCATAAAATTATTTATCATACATAGAATACTTCATCTTTGTCTCATCCAGCTTCTCGCTGAAATATGAAATTGGTTTGTCCTCCTGGCTCAAGACTGCTCCTATGGCAAAGCCACTTGCATCACATTTCACTTGGAATACCTTTGCAAAATATGGCAACACCAAAACCAACTGTTCTATGATCTTTCGCTTCAACAAATTGAATCTTTTCTCTGCCTCTTCAGTCCAATGAACAGATTTATGTCTTTTATTGACTATGTCCATCATCGTTGCGCTAATTCCACTGAAGTTCCTAATGAATTTCCTGTAGAAACTTGCCAATCCGTGGAAACTTCTCACCTCGAAAACATTTCTTGGTGATGGCCAATTTTTAATCACCTCCACTTTACTTGGATCCATCTTCAATTCATTTTCCGATATGAAAAACCCCAAGTAAATGAGTTCTGTCTTCATAAATGAATATTTCCTCACATTGATCAACAACTTCTCTTGCTATAGCTTCCTCATTACTGCAACTAAATGCTTCAGATGTTCTTCCTTTGTTTTGCTGAAAATCAATATGTCATCTAAATAAACAATGACAAACTTACTAATGAATTCCTTCAGCACTTCATTCATCAGCCTCATGAATGTACTTGGTGCATTCGTCAAACCAAACGGCATGACTAGCCATTCGTACAACCCTTCATTGGTTTTGAAGGTTGTCTTCCACTCATCGCCTTCCCTCATGCGAATCTGATGGTATCCGCTTTTCAAATCAACCTTTGAAAAAAACTCTGCTCCACTCAAGCAGTCCATCAAGTCATCCATCCTCGGCAATGGAAACCTGTACCTGATGGTTATCTTGTTGATGGCTCTAGAATCAGTGCACATTCTCCAACCTCCATCCTTCTTTGGACTTAGTACCGTTGGAATGAAACATGGAATTAGACTCTCCCTGACCAGTCCTTTATCCAGCAGCTCTTGTACCTGCCTTTTGACCTCCTCATTCTCCTGCGATGTCAACCTGTACGCTGCTTTGTTTGGCAAACTAGCTCTTGGTATGAGGTCTATATGATGACTTATGCTCCTCATCGGTGGCAACAAATGAGGTAATTTGTCTACCACTATGTCAGCGAATTCTTCCAACAGTTCCTGAACTTCCTCCAATAGATCATCCACTCTTGTGCTGGTCAAAACAACCCTTGGTTTCCTGACCACCAAGAATTGTGGATCTTCCTTCTTCTTTACTTCTGCCAGAAGTTCCTTCCCACTCATGAGAAGTATCTTGTTGTTCACTTCCGGTTTCACCTCCTTATATTTTATCAGAAGTAACATATGTGTTCTCCCATTCTTCTGTAAAGTGTACGTATTCATCTTCCCATCATGAATTACGTTCCTGTCATATTGCCATGGTCTACCTAGCAATAAATGACATACATCCATAGGAATAACATCACAAAGAATTTTATCATTATATCCTCCTATCTTGATGTCCACTAATCACTGTTTAGTGACACTCACCTGATGTCCCTTCTGTAGCCATGAGACTTTATATGGACTCGGGTGATCAGTTGTTTCCAGCTCTAATTTTTCCACCATCTCGGTTGAAACAAGATTGTCGGTGCTTCTGCTGTCCACAATAACCTCGCATTTCTTGTCTTTGCTCTGGCATGTAGTTCTGAACAGTCTGCTTCTTTGAGCTGCATCCTCCACCTCCTTCTCGGGTGTTACGAGAACTTTTCGCATCATCAAAGACCTTCCGTCTTTTGTGTCCTCTGCTTCAGCAGCTCGCCTTTGTGCCTCAGCGATGTGAGCTTCTTCTTTATCTATCTTCCTATCTAGACAGTCAACTGCCTTATGTCCATTTTTCCCACATGTGTAACATGTGATGATTCCTCCTTTGCCTCTTCCTCTACCTCTGGTACGAGGAAAAGTATTAACATCAGCGTATCCTCCACTTTTTTCTGCCTGCTGCATTCCCTGTTCAGCGTGTTGGCCTCGCTGAGAACTTCCACCTCTTTCCATTCGGGTCTGAGGCTTCTTCCAATCATCTTTAGATTTCTGAAACCTGTCTTGGGCAACTGATTTTCCTCTCAGCTGACTCTTACCTCGCCCTCGCTATGCTGGATTATGACATAGTTTCTCTTCTACCTTCAATGCCATCTGATATGCATCCTCAACCGTTCTGACAGTTTTCATGCTCATCTCATCCTGGATATCGTATCTTAAGCCATTCATATACCTGGCAACGTTTTCATCATCGCTCTCCCGATGACCTCCTCTGATATTGAGCTTGTAAAATTCTTCGGTGTATTCCTTCACCGTCATCAACTTCTGTCTCAGGTTCTGCATTTTCCTGAACAGTGTGATTTGATAATCCCTTGGGATGAACTTTTCCTTCATTTTTGCAATCATTCAATCCCATCTTTTAATTTTCTATTTGCCTTTGGAACGTCTATCTACCTGAAGCTCATCCCACCATAATGTTGCATGTCCTTTCAGTTTGGTAACAGCATGCCTAATCTTCTTATCTTCTTCAATGTCTTCATAATCAAAGTAAGTATCAAGAGCTCGAATCCAATCCAGAAGCTCTTCTGCATCCAGGCTCCCTTCATAAGCTGGAATGTCCATTTTCATCTTTGAACTCATCCGAGCGATAGCGTTAATTAACCGCTCATTTGCTACATCCTCGGCTGTAACTTCTCCTTGTTGTTCAGCTTCGGCTTTGCCCTCATAGTCGCTTAAGTCTCCAGCATTTCCTGTGCGTCTCTGTGCTGCTTCCATGTCTTCCAATCTCACTCTGAGATCGCGTATCTATCTCTCCATCTCTGGATTCCCTGCCGACCTACCTCTTCTTCGCACATTCCTGTCCTCCAGATCAGATGATTGCCTTTCTCTTCTGGGTGGCATGGTGAAATTTTTCTTTCTCCTCTGCTACATAAAATAGAGAGAATTCCTTTCTCTGATACCACTCTAATGCAGATGGCACCCGACACACGTCCACGATCACCAGGACCTTCTTCTTCATGTGCCCGAAGAGCTAAAATACTCTTCTTATCCGTTATCAGGACCCCTTCAATACCCACAGAACTCTCTCCCTGCGATCTCCCCTTTGTCTTATCGGGAAATCGGGTTTCGCATTATCGCGAAACTCGTGGGCACGTTCCTCGTGCTACACAAACCCCAAAACCCGATGGGTCTCAATGCTGATGCTTCTTCATTCCTGTCGGGGATTTCCCTATCGGGAAATCGACATATGCGATGTCGCGTTTCACTGGCACCACGAATCTTCGAAACCCTATTCATGATGGCACCTGTCTCTCTCTCCCAAGCTCCTTCAAGTTATCCCCTTCTGCATATGACATGTCGTTCCACGAGACCACAACCTCCTCCTCGTCAGAGTTTCAGACTTCGCGGTTTTGATATGCGTAGAACCTACACTTCCGAAAACTCCGAGATGCCGAACCCCGATACATGTGCAGTCTCTCTCCTCCATGTCACCACTCCTTTCTCCTCTTATCGGGGATCGCAAAATCGCGATTTCTATTTCAGCAATTCCTTTGTGAGCAAGAACCCTAAATTTCTGAACCCGACTCTTTGGGATCTCCTGCCACGTGTCCTTGCTGCAATCAATGGTTCCGACCCTCTCGGGAAATCATGGATCACTATTTCAATATGCTCGATCCTCTTGTATACGAAAATCCCAATGACCTTGATGTCCCGATGACTCCTCGAGTTCTTCCTCTAATCTGGGGACTTAACCCCTACGCAACTTTCCAGAGATCTGACGGCTGACAGGATTTCGCTGATTTTTCCTACGAGCCCTGACCATTGATTCTTCCCCTTTGAGGATTTCTTGAGAAACTACAGGTTCTTTCTCAGAACTTGTTCTCCAACTCCTGTATTTGTACTTCATTCTCAAACCTTCCTCGACCCAAAACCTCCTGGCTATCTTTCAACCATACTATGAAGGAACTATCCCTCTTGAGCTTGCGCATAGTACTCGCACTCAGCATTCAACGCTTTCTAAGTGTTGAATCTTTCAGACTCTATGCACTCCCTGTAGCTGCAGTCGTCTAACTCCTTTACTCAGACTAACAACTGAGACTTCTTCTTATCCATCCCGCACGCTCCTTGCAGGACCTCAATAACCCAAATCAACTCCTGGGCAAATAAAATCAAAAGGTTCAGCTACTGAGCCTTCATCGATGCACTCCTTGCGGATGAATTCGACTGCACACATTGCAGGAATCTCCTGGCTCAGATAGAGAAACAATTGAAACTTATCCTCTTCCCTTTCAAACTTCAGCTAAAACCTGAAATCACATGCACAACATATACAAAGCAAATGCATCACCAGAAAACAAACATTCATGAGCACCTAAACGACATACACAGAGAAACAACACCAGCCATGAATTTGAATCAGAATTCCATTCTATTAATTCAACATCTCTACATGGGTGTTCTCCACAAGTTCTCTGCTTGCTCTTTTCTTCTGAATGCTTGATTCTGAATAATGTTACAATGATACAACGAGGGTGTCTATATCCATTTTCCTTCTCAAACTCTAAAACTGTCTAATCTGGAAATAAAATCCTATCTACCTGCATTAAACCTATTAAATGCCTCCTATCTATTTCAGATAAGAGCATATGGATCAAGGTGTGATACAACATACAAAAGGCTCTCCTTCATAAAGGATCATTTAAGACTTACGCTACAATCCCAAAGAACTTTTCAAAATTTGGGTTTGTTTCTCCAACTGATCTTTCGCTTGATGTGTTGGCTCGCTTGCTGAGTTGGCGATGCTCCTGCATCACAATAGTATTCCAATACATCATTTATATGGAGGTCTCTATCCTTATTTATATCTAGCTAGAAAATCGTAACCATAACCCAATGTTAACTACTTTGTGAATCAATGAGATCATATTACATTTATTCGTGCTAAATAAGTAATGAACCTTGCTTAATAATCATTGACATTGTGGAGCTAGTCCACATCACATTAAATGGCCACCATACTTATCATACTATTAACACTAATAGATACATCAAACCTTGTTATTATAGTGATGATGTACAACCATAAACCTGTGAAACTGTAGTGAAACCTACACATAATCTAGCTAGCAACAATAAACACAAAACTTGCAAAGTTGAGAAAATAAGAGAAGAATTGGAGAGAAAGAATGAAAGAATTGTATTTCACACCAATATACACTCAAAGAGTAGATAATTTACAATATATGTAAGCTACGTGCTCAAACTAATACACCATAGTTGTCTTCTATAGAGATATGGACATACACCGACATAAACTTGAGTAAACTATTGGGCCTAGTTCTAGTTAATCGGCCATGAAGTCATCAAGTAACTAGCTCACACAAGTGGAGTGGAGATAATATCGTGCATGCATGTGTAACACTCTCCTAGAATCATGCATGTGAAATTCATCCTCCTGATGATGATCCCAAAGTGAGTGCATCCTCTCGATGATGATCTCAAGGTGAGCATGCAACACTTGATGATAATATCGAGGTTTCTATGTGAGACTTGAATCCACTAGTCTAACTCAAGTGCAACTGAGTAATGATTGAATAATATGTGGCATCCTCTTATAGGGGAGAATATCTCATACCAAGGGATGCCCTCAACATAGACTAATGAAAATAAATACTAGGTGGGTGTGTAATATCCCCATCACCCCCCTGAAATACTACTAGGGAGTACACAATGAATGGATCCCGACAAGAAGCCATGTTAGGTACCCATTTTACAGTGCATATAGGAAACATAGAATAACTTAGAAAGAGGAAAGAGGGAAAACCACATGGGACCCCCCCCTCAAAATACAATGGTGACAGGGGCTGCTTCTTTGCACTCAAATTCTTTATTCCAAGGAGACCTCACATATGTGGTGGCTTATACTTGGTGAAGTTTTTGTTCAAGGTGTATATGTTTGTATATATCCAATGAAGTAAATTTTCACTAGTGATATGTCTATATCTATCCACTTGATCTTAGTGGAAGGAAGACGATCAAAATCCTCTTCATTCATTGAAGTTTTTCGATACATAATCCCTTCATCCTTTGCATAGACCAAAGGGTCAGACTCCAGAACCACGTAGAAATGCATGGGAATTACTGGATTTATGTTTGTGAGAGCATGTGGAGCTCCGTCAAATTGGGATCTCATCCTTTTAGGATTGAAAAGATCATTTGTAAGATCAATGACTATTGTAGGATGGGTTGTGCCCATTTGGGTATTGGTTTTGGATCGACACATGAATTCTCATGTACTTCCGAATCTGATTTGGAAATTAGATCTGAAATCATATCCCAAATGGTAAGATCTATCGTCTCTATGATTTACTTCAAGAGGAAGCAAAGAAGTTTCTACATGTTCTCCCTAAGATGCATGTAGGGGACTTTCTTCAAATCTGAAATCAGCTTTAAGAGGAAGTCGAGAAGGTTTTTATTCCGGTAGATATTCTACGATCTCTGTCTTGGAATTTTCCAACATGCATTATTCATGATCATCCTTTTTCTCAAATAATACCTTCAATTTTTTCCATGCTTCGTCTGGAGTTGTGAATGATTCAACATGGAATAATAATTCAAGGGAAATAGACAAGTAGATAAGTCTAAAAGCCATATTTTGTCTATTGAGAAATGTGAGAAAATGAGATTCATCATCAAAGGAATCAGACTCTCTTTAGTTCCCATATTTATTTGTTATAAGTCTCTTCTTCTAAGAAGAAGATGAATCTTTGGCTTCCAATCGAATTAGTTGTATGGGGGTAAGAATGGAAAATGATGGAAGTTCTATCCTTTGTTATTTATTCAATATTTTGTACCTACAATAGATAGTTTATACACCTTCTTCCTAGAATTGATGGGCTTTGATACCATGTGTAGTGAAACCTACATAGATAATCTAGTTAGCAACAATGAACACAAAACTTGCAAATTTGAGAGAATAAGAGAAGAATTGGAGAGAAATAATGAAATAATTAAATTCCACACTAATACACACTTAAAGAGTGAAACAATTACAATATATATAAGCTACATGCCCAAACTAATGCACCATAGTAGTCTTCTAGAGGTATATGGACATACACTGACAACAACCTGAGTGAGATACCACCTAGTCCTATTTAACCAACCATGCAGACATCAGTTAACCATCTCATACAAGTGGAGTGAAGAGAATCTCATGCATGCACATGTGTAACACTCTCCTAGAATCCCAAATTGAGCATGCAAAACTTGGTGATAATACCAAGGCTTCCATGCGAGACTTGAATCCATTAGTTTAATTGAAGTACAACTATGTAATGACCAAAGAGGATGTGGCATCCTCATATAGGGGGGAGTATTCTCATCTAGGGTAGAATATTTAAGAACAAGGGATGCCTTCAACATCGACTAATGAACATAGGAAAATAAATACTAGGTGGGTGTCTAATATCCTCCACAAAACTAGGGTCCCATCTAGGGGTGTCGATTGCAATGTTGAAGTAGTGCAAGAAACTAGGGTCCCATGTACAAGTGTTGGCCTCAATGTTGAAGTAGTCTAAGAAACTCCTCCATAAACCTAGGTCCCATGTCCAAGTGATCAACATGACTTCCAATTGATGACCCTTGATCTTGATGAATGATTGAGTTTTGTGATCTAAATTCTCACCTCTGTCATGTGGATCTATATAAATAGAACCATCATTGTGGAAGGAGAACTACAATGTAGAAGAATCATATTGAAAACTAGTAAGCACCACTTGGTCATGTATTCCTTCAATGATTTTTTCTTCATGTGAAGAGTTATGATAATGAAAGAGAAGTTGAAAGTAGTTGTCTTCCCATAAATGACCCAATGTTTATATACCACATTTCACAAGCATATCATAAAATGGACTATGCATATATGTAGTTGTACCTTTGTTGATATCTTTGTGTTTGGTGCTAAACTGGATAAGTTCCTCTTTAATATTGGCATATACCTCAATAATATTTGTATGCCATTAGATCAAACCCTTCATCATTTGGTGCCCCCAAGGTTTAGGGTAAAAAATTTGCAAACGTTATAACATGATGAATATTGCTCATAACTATTTCATATAATATATCAAATAAAAATACAAAGAAGTCGTCATTCAAATGGTATGTTCCTAGTGACAGTCTGAGTGCTTTGTCAAAATATATATAGTTTGCAATACTCGTGGCCATCTCTTAAAATCCCTAAAAAAACATAGAAATTTCAAAATAAAATATATCCTTCATCTAACCTCCCATTCCAGTGGTTTTTTGTAAATCACATATATCTAGTTGACGAATATAGATCTGTACTTGTTTTCTATAATTTATGAAGGGAACCACTCATAAATAGATATGTGTGTCATGGCTCAAAATTTAAAAAATGAAAAAAAAAATGTAGCAAAACGTTTTTCGTTGTTCCCTAGAAAGTGGCATGATACCTCTTGTAATCTTCCTTAGAACACAAAATGGTCAGAAACTAGTATTTAAGAACATTCTTCTACATTAGTAATAAAAAAATTGAAGGTGGGGAAACACCATACATTTATCATTTTATGTAAGGACCTACTCCTAATCACTTTCCTCTTCGAGGGGGAAACCTCCCATTGAACTAGGATCCAATATAATAATATTCAAATACATCTTTCATAGAGAGGAATCCATCGTTATTTATAAGTACCTAGCAAACCTTAACGATAATCTAATGATAACTACATAATGGACTTTCGTTAATGAGACTACATTAAATTTATTCAATGTTAACAACCCAATGGACCTTATTTAGTAATAACTAACAATGTGGACCTAGTTCACATTATATTGAAGGGACAATATGCTTATCCTAAATTATTAACTCTAATGGGCTCATATGCCTGTATTAAACCTCTAGGGAGGATCCCACAAATAAAGGGGTTAATGGTGGGATACTCTGTAGGTGTGTACGAGGTTGATGGTAAGATCCTCCCTAAAGGTGTAATAGGGCCACATTGACCCATAGAGCTAATATGTTATGGTAAGTATGACAAATTCAATATAATGTGGACTAGGTCCATATTTTTAGTTATTATTAAATAAGGTCCAATAGATAGTTATCATTTAATAAAGTAATGTGGCCCCATTAAAGAAGACCCACTAGATAGTTATAATTAGGTTATTGTTGGGGTTTGATAACTAGCTTTAAATAGGGACAGAGACTTCCTAATGAATCATATATTGAGATACTTTGTTATTGGATCTTATATCATTGGGAGGTTTCCCCCTCAAATAGATAAGTTAATAGAGATAAGGGTGGATTCCTCCTTATGAATCATTTATTAGAATATTGTATTGGAGCTTATCTTATTGAAAAGTTACTCCCTCAAAGATGTAAGTGAAAATGAATTGATCCTTCCATAAAACAATCACTATATGGTGTTTCTCTATTTGAAAGTTTTTGATATTAATTAAAGTATTGATTATTTTTTATGCGTTATTTTGTGATTAAATTTTAACTGACAAGGATCCTAACAAGTGGTATCACAACATGTAAACAAAACAAATGTAATGGTAATAAAGGCTTATGATAGGGAGATAACCATGATATTCAATGAGGACAGCCTAGATTTGGTTCCTTCATAGAAGTACTTGGGCCTTTCAATTGATTTGAAAGATAAAAATTCAACACATGTATATAAAAGCATAAGAAAAGGCATGAAGGCCCTCTATTTTATGAAAAAATAAATCCAAACAAGTTAAGAACATTATGCTTGAAAAAATTGATATAAATAATGGTTTTTCATGTTATCATTAGAAAAATAAGCGTTATGCCAATTCATGACATCTATAATCAAAATAAAGTATATGGACAAGGACATAATATCTCACCAAGAGAAGATTGTGACTTGCAACTCAAGATAAGGGTTGTTATCATGACTTAATGAAATGGATTAAAAAATGGGAAGTTAAATAATTATTTCTCGATGAACCATTATGCATTTAATACTCAGTATAAAAAACACAATAATAAAGAAGCTATACTAGACTTTGATGAAAAAATGAGATTGAATCAATGTGAAATCAACTCAATTATTACTATTATTACTTACACTAAAAAAAAATACCTCCAAGAGAAAATCTATATGCCTAAATGTTGTAATTTGTTAATTCAAACTATATTCATATCCCCTAGAAGTGAAAATAGGATGATGGAAAAATATAAACCAAGTAAAAATGGAAATAAGATGATGGAAAAATATAAAACAAAGAGAAACTGAAGATGAAGTGAATGTGATTTAAATTGTTCTAATTATAAACATGTAAGATTTAAAAATTTTGTAAATCTTTATATGATGCTATAGATTCTACAAGGTTTTTAGAGGACATAAATAAAAATATTCAAATGTAAATGTTTGTGATTCTTATAATTCATGCTAAGAAGGCAATGTCTATTTAATATTTTTTATGTGTGCCTAACACAATGTAAAAACATGTTTAGCAATTTAAAACATAAATCTAGTTATGAGATTTGGCTTTCCTCTCACCAATTTAAATGTTTTATCTTAGCAAACCATTTAATTATTTTTTGAAGGGTGCCTTGTTATGAGTAGAAATATAGTTTATCCCAAGAAAATTTTTGAAATTCCATATTTTAAGTGATTGTTTTGAAAATACTTTTATAAATTTTTATATATGTTAAAAAATACAAATTATTTTATAAAAATATATTATTTTAATTTTTTAAATAAATTTATAAAGACATAAAAAAAAAATGAATAAAATTACATTTAATTAAAATAATTCTATTTATTATCTAAAAAACTATTTTGAGAAACTTGAGGTAAAGAATTGATAACTACAAAATTTTATGATTGAGATTAATGCATTGCACTGCATTTTCATTTTATTCAAGCAAGAATATTTCTATCATATTTAACATTATCTACCTAGTTTATGTTAACATAAACTCAATACCTTCACATGCAACAACATCACTTTATACAAGTAAAATTTGTCTAAAATAGCTTACTAGTTATCTAAAAGGGGCAGACCCATAAGTAGTTTTTTGTGACACTCTTTTTAATTTACAAAGTTTTTTTTGTGACACTCTTTGCCATTTAGATAGTTTTTTTAGGTAGATAAGTATCCACCGTAGTCTCATGTGACATCAAGTAGTATTTAAGTTAATTTTTCCTCAAGAGGTTAATACATTTTAGTCTATTCATTTAATTAAAAGAATATCAGTTTTTTATAATTCAAAATTAATATATGTAAAAAAACATTTATTATGCTTATTAATAGAACCAGCATAGTACTTAATTATAATCTCATGGAATACATGATCTTATTTTAATAGGAAATTTATGTAATTTTTAATAAGAAATTTATGTAGAAATTATTTTTTATTAATAAATTGAAAAAATGGACATTATTTTTTTTTTAATTGATAGTACATTTGCATCTAATATAACATTTAAAAATAACTACACCAATATAGATTTATCTTAAAGTTGGATTTATCAAATAAAGAGGGATCAAATTTGTTAAATATAAACTTTTTTAATTTAATTTGTTTTTTTTCAATTTTTTTATTAAAAATATTTAAAAATTACACTTAAAAAAATTAATTTATTTATTGATAATCTAAATTTAAAACAAATCTCACTTACCAAAACAATAAAATAAAAAATAAAAAACAAAAAACTAGAAATACCACAGTAATTAAAAAATAACAACTACTACAAAAATAATCACTTAAATTCACTAATCCAATAATTTATGGCATGATTTTAAATAAATATCCCCCCAAAAATTATTCAATTCTTAGAATCTTTAACCTACCGCTAAAAGAAATGCAAAAAAACATGTCCCCACCTCCAAGTTTAAGCCTTAATTGCTAATGTTAATATGTTTGTATCGTCCACTTTGTATTATGTGTTCACGAGAATGTAATCCATCAATATTGCAGAGCTTTTCAGATATGATCTGTGGAGTACGATGGTTTTATAGAAAGTGGTTTATTATTGAGAATATAGATGCATTGGAACCCAAATTTCCTCATCTAAGATCATAAAGTAAAAAGCCAACAAAGTTTAAGAAAAAACAACATAGACCTATGCAACAATCTACAAGAATACATATTCAACAAAATCGAGTATTACAATATCATGCAGAAGGGCTTGACCAAAAGTATGATGTTTCATCTCTTAATTACCATCTCTCATATTGAATTCTATTGTATGTATTCTTAGTACATAACTAACTAGTACTGAGTACAAACGTCTATTCAATTTCCAACACAACATACACAAATCTATGTCAAAAACATAATTCAGCAGTGACAATCACCCTACAAACATCATTTGTTGCATTTTCAAAGGTAAAATGTAAAACTGGCTCTCCAGATCCATCAAAAACATCTCAATGAGATTGAGATACGAGAAAATATACGTAGAACAAAGAGAGAGAGAGCTACAATATGAGAGAGTATCTCAAAAGAAGAGGCAGAGCTAGATATGCTAAGGCCACCAAATACTATTTACTTCAAAAGCATGCACTGAAATACCAAAGGGAAAACGATCTCATAAACCGGGTAGTTCCCAGAACACTATTTTCTGCAACATTTTCCCTTCCTCATTCCAAACTACAACATTGTTGGATTTGGCCCCGTGTCAACCACTTGCCTTGGTGTAGGTGTTGTCATGCCTTGACAACCCGATAAACATGGATCCTCTGATGGCGAGTGCCTTTGACCCATGTGTCCACTATCTAATTAGTGCATGCATGTTCCATGTAGTCAGGGTTGAGATTTGTTGGTGTCAGTTGTTCTGCGATCTCATAGGTGTCCAATAATGGTCAGTTGAACACTAGGTGAAATCCAAGGAATGGTCAAGTTTTGAGCTCAAAATAATTGTAACACACAACCTTGGTGATGATGGAAGGTCCATAGCGAAGTGGTAGGAGCTTCTGATGGGGCCCTATAAGATGCTCCTTCTGCAAGTGTAACCATACTTAGCATTGGCTTTCTGCAAAATCTCCTGGACCTATTGGCGGATGTGCTCAATCCGCTCAATGAATCTGGTGTCTTTGTCGGTATCATACTAAACATGGGAAGAATTTGTCCGTCTGGTTTCCATAGGTAGTGCAACATCAATGAGACCCAAGGGTTGGAATCCTAGTCCCACCTGAAATGGGATATTGTCGATGGAGCTATGGAGAGCCTTGTTGTAACCTTGTTGAAAATAGGGGAGAATCTCATCCCATGTACGTGGATGCTTAAAATCTCATCCCATGTACGTGGATGGTGAGAATTTGGTCGTCTATTTTGTGGTGGAAAGTGGTAGATTTAGTGATCTTGGTGTCCAACAATGACCAGAGTCTCGACCAAAATGTGCTAAGGACGCTGTTGTCTCGGTCGAAGATGATGGTATGTGGTATCCCAAAATGAACCCACACTCATTAGAAGAAGACATTGGAAGTATCTGTCATTGTGATGTTATTCTTGTAGGATGTGAGGATGGCTATCTTCGAAAATTGATCAATGACCACAAATACAAAATCATTGCCTTGCTTGGTGGAGGGAACGCTAGAAATGTAATCCATCAAGATGGATTCTCAAGGCTTCTCAAGGGTAGGAAGAGGGGTGTATTAGCCTTACTTCTTGATGGTCGGCTTGGAAATGACACAGGCAGTGCAAGATATTATATACTTGTTGACGTCCTATTGATGTTCTGGCTAGTAAAAATATTTATGGATAATGACCAAAATTTTCTCCATGCCAAAATGTCCTGCCACCCGACTGTAGTGGGCTTCCCAAATCAGCTTTGTGCACTTGTTTGCAGGAACATGGAGATGGCCCAAATGACATAACAACTCGTCCTGAATGTGAAAATCAATGACAGTATCACCTATACCCAAGATATGATAGGTGGTGGGGAAGTCCAGATATTACTGATAAAGTTGGGGCCACTCAAATTCCTCATGTCCACAGGAATGGAGTATAGTGGTAGTTGCAGCTACGAAAGGTCGACTGAGGTAGTCAGCGACATGATTTGTGCTCCCTGTATTATACTTGATGTTGTGATGGAATTGTTGTTGGTAGGTGGACCACTTCTCATGGCGGTCGTTTTGCAACTTCCCCTGTGTCTGTATGAACTATAGAGGCTTGTGATCAGTGTGGATGATCATCTCCTTTCCCAAAATGTATTGTTTCCATTGACAACAGACTTGTACAATGGACTACCTTTCCTTGTCATAGGTGGGGTATTTCCAGACAGTATCTGAGAGTGTCTCACTATGGTATGCCACAAGATGACTGTTTTGATTGAGAACTATGCCTACAACATAGTAAGATGCATCAGTCTCAATATCGAATGGTTGTTGCAGATTAGGAAAGGAGAGTAATGGAGATGAGAACAAGCGATGCTTCAGATCATCAAATGCTCGTTGTTTTTCCTTTCCCCACACAAAATTTTCCCTGCCACCTCCCTTGGTCATGTGGTTGTGTTCCCATGCAATATGGGAGAATTCCAACACGAATCGTCAATAGAAATTGACCAGTCCCAAGAAGCTTTGAAGCTCGGTTAGTGTGGTTGGGGATCGCCAGTCACGAATGACTTGGATATTAGTGGGATCGACATGTACCCCATGCTCATAAAAAATGTATCCCAAGTATTGAACCGTGTTAATGCCAAAGGAACATTTTTTCAAGCTGGAATATAACTTGTGCTGCCATAGAGTGCTCAAAATCTGATGAATATGTCATATATGCTCCTCCCAAGTTCTATTGAAGATGAGGATGTCATCCAAATATACCACCACAAAATATTTGGTGAATGGTCTCAATACATCATCCATCAAACTCATGAAAGTGGTTGGTGCATTTATTAGGCCAAAGGGCATGACCAACCATTCAAAGAGACTTTCTTTAGAATTGAATGTTGTCTTCGAGACATCAGTTTGTTCAATGAGAACTTGGTGGTAGCCATACTTTAGGTCAATATTGTTGAAGAACTTTTCCCCCTTGAGTTGGTCAAGAAGGTCATCAATCCTATGAATTGGGTATCAGTTTCTGATTGTTATTTTTTTTAATACTCTATAACCAATGTAGAGTCGCCAAGTCCCATGTTTCTTCTGCACTAGTATAATTGGGCTTCTGCAAGGGGAGGAATTGGGTCTGGTGTGCCCCTTTTGAAGAAGATATTGGATCTGGCCCTTGATTTTGTCATTTTTCATCAACAAGTGACAATAGAATAGTCCATTAAGTAGAGATGCACTGGGGGTTAGATCAATTAGATGCTTGACTTAGAAGCATGTTGGTACCGTAGTGGGTGAGGAGAATATTTATACGTACTCTTCCACGATCGCCTCCACTTGCTTCTGTTACAAAGAGAGGCTTTATGTATATGCCACATATGTTGTAGTGACCTTCTTCTTACTATGAGTAGGGATCACAAAGAAGACAAAATTTTCGATCTATAGAATGATCTTACTATGGATGTGGTGTCATCGACAGGTTGAGCTGCTTAACAACCTATGATGAGATCAAGTTCTTCTGACCGCCGCTATCGACAATGAAATGAAGTGGAGCCCCCTTTACCCACATACTTGAGTGAAAGAGACATTCCCCTTCCACTGGGTCTTTGGCTTCTCTTGGATGGACTTTGGTGGTAGCAACACATGCACTGGGTTCAACATCGATAATTTGCTTCTCTCCTTTTGGATTTGATTCAGAATCGACCTCTAACTCAGAAGCCTTCAACTTGACCATGAGTGATTTCTTAGATTAGAATTATTTAGTGTTGTGCCAAGGTATTTTATGGTATTCACACCATTTTCCCATGTCCTTCTTCATCTTCTCATTTCCCTTCTTGTGTTGCAACTTGGATTGGTTGTCTTGAGAGTGGCCATCTTTGATCTGTCACTTGATACGGGGGTTGGTGTTGGGTATGTGTTATATTAGTTGCACGAGTAGTAGTGTCTGTGTTGCATCAAAATCTTTGAGGGGGCTGAATGGGGGAAAAATCCCCCATGGAGGGTTTGGGGGGCAGCGCCCCCAAGAAAAAAAATTCTTTCGTGGGAAATGTGTCACATATTTAGGCAGTTTTTTGGCACATGGTTTCTTTTTAGATGGTTTTCTATTTCCAATTAAGGAATTAGGGTTTTTGACTAATCGAGGTCATTGGGTTAGGGTTTTGGATGTCGTTGGATTCTATATGTATATTGTATTGTAAAAAATGTAATACCGTGAATGAATATAGAATATGTTGGTTTTCCTAATTTGGGTTTCCAGGGGAAAAATCTCCGTGTAATGTTTGTATTTTCCATTGTATATTTTTTGTTCTTTTACTGCAAATCTATTTGTAGTAAATATTTTACAAGGTTAAAATCTATAGTTGGGGCCGGCTTTTCTTGGCTTCAACTATGAGGAGTTTGCAGATCCAAACTCTCGCCTCTTCTTCTTAAATTCATGTTTGATCTTGAAAACATATCTATAAGCCATACCCAATGAGGTGATGTCCAAAAAATCCATTTTTGTTTGAATGTATCTATGCAAAAAAACGTGGTATTTGAGCACCAGATTTTTCTCATAGTCTTTGATACCCAACTTGGTGCACAAGGTATGGAAAATATTGGTGAAATATAGTACTATCTGGTCCCTTTCTTGAAGCAGGGTGGTCCATCTGGTGTACTAGTCCTCGTATATTCCAACACATTAGTGTTGTTCTTTAATGACATTCTAGAAGGAATCCCATGTAGGATCAACCACACATATTGCATATTCCTCTATGGCCCTTTGCTTAGAGTAAGTTCCCCACTAGTCTTTAACATGGAGAACAACTTTGAGGAGTGAAAAAGTAATATTTTCGCTATCGAAAAAATTATGGACCAGAAAATACCTTTCGAGTAGATTCAACCATTTATCTACAACATTTGCATCTATTAGTCCTTCAAATAATGGAATATCAAAATTTACTTGTACCTTGAAGGGGTTTGCACGGCCGCTTGATGAAGATTCTTCTCCTATGAGGAGCTATCGAAGGATCTACTCAAAGTTGTCCATCATTTCATTCCTTTGTCGCATAAGGGCTTCCTCGAACAACATTTTAAAAGGATCTCCTTCTCCATCATCTTTATTTTTTTCTCCCATGGATTGTTGTCGAGCTTGGTGTGACCGATATTGCAATGAATCAATTGGTTTAAGTCCCAACTTCTTGTACCCATATCTTGTCAAGGACATGCACGGAGAAAAATAAATGAAGAGAAGATCACTCTAATACCATTGATATGGATTTAGGAGTGGAACAAACCGATTAACAAACTAAATACAATAAACACAAAGATATGAAGAACAACACAGATATAGAGTGAACAATATATACTATTGAATAGATGAAATAAGTTGAAATATTAAAACTGCAGAACTAAAACACTTGCTTGAATGGTGGTAGTTATCTCTAAGAAGCGATGTGGTTTCTATGTGCATCCATCTGAGTAGAATGATTACAATGAGTCTCCAGAGGCATTTTTGATATTACTCATGAATTCATAAACCATATACAACCAAAAAACTAACCCTAGGAGGTGAACTGCAAAAATTCATGTGGGCCCCTATGGGTAAGTTGGTATCTCAACTTCCCGGGGTCGTAACTTCTGCACATGACCCTTGTTTTAGGCTCATGATAGCCCGTTGAAAAGGTATTTCAGATAAATACATATTTCTTCGTCAAAATATAACTATGTCTATAGTTTGAATGTGGCGAGCCAAAAAAACATTATTTAGGACTTCAAAACAACCCTGGAAGTACAACAAGATGTGTTGACATGAAAACATAGAAAATAAGCTAGTTGGATTAGGTGAGAGGCCACCAATATCCATTTGGAAGATGTGTAGGGATTTTGACAGCCCCATAAGTGTAGAACCCACAATTACAAAGAAGTACAAAAGAACACGTTGAACTAAAAAATCACAAGAGAAGCCAGTTGGAATAGGTGGGTGGCCACCAATATCCACCTAGATCATCCATTTTTTTGTTCACGCATTTAGGATGGGGAGGAGTGAATATGGCAAGATGAGAGTTAAGAACCTTCACATTCACTTTAGTGAGCCTTCACGAGTCCTAGTCATGCGTGATTTTCATGAATAAATCAGTTAGACTTATGGATAATAAAGGTATGTTTGTTAAAACAACAAAATAAGTAGTTCTAACAATTTCAGAAAAAACAAAAGCTATAGGAAAACTAAAACCCCCCACAATACTACCCATTAAATCATCCAAAAAACCACCCATCAGAGCATCCACATAAACCCCCACTACCAACTTGAATACTGGTAATAAAAGGGACGCGGGGAAATGTATTGTTGTAGGGAGATAAAAACAGACACACAAAAAAGAGACTGTTGATAAACTAGAGGACCTCGAAAAAACACCAGAAGGATGGAATAAAGAGTTTTGGATATTTTGGGAGAATAAAATGGATAATGAATAATATCATTTAGTAGGGAGAAGACCAAGTGAGGAAGCTAAAAAAGGAATAGGAGCAGGGGGAGAAAGAGAGGATCAAGAATCAAAGGAGAATGAGAAAGAATACCAATAGGAGGAGGAGAAAGAGAAAGAGAATTGAATGGCAGAAGGGATAGAAAAGGAGATGAGGAAGAAAAAAGATAAATTATTTTTGTTTTTTCTATATTAGATGATGCAGGAGCATCCACAATTCATCATACGAACCAGCGCGAGGAGAAAGAAGAGATAGCTAGACAAGCCAACAAACCTCAAATTTTGAATTCTACCTTGGTATTGTTGCGCCGCCGTTTTACTAAAGGCATTCAAAGCTGAGCGCACTTGTAATGTAATGTAGATAAGCAGGCATTTAATGGTTTTAATGCTGTTAGATAGAAATTAGTTGTAGATTAGACAATTTTTACTTCCAGGAGGGAAAACGAATATAGGCACCCTCCTTATATAATTGAGATTTATTATTCAGCATTAGCACAGGGGCAAGGAAGAACAGAGCAAAGAGCTTGTGAAGAAACTCCATGTACAGATATTGAATTAATAGGAAAAGCTTCGATTCAATTCCATGGATGTGTTTGATCTCTGTGTGTTGTTGATATTATGCTTTTCCATGCTTGCTTCTTTTTATGCTTATCTTCTATATGTTGCATATGTGATTGCCTATCAGGTTAGAAACCTGAGAGAATGAGGGAATGAGTTTCAATTGTTTCTCTGTTCAAGTCAGGAGATTCCTACATAGAGTGCAGTTGAATTCCTCCGCATAGAGTGCGTTGAGGAGGTTGAGCAGTTGAACTTTTGTTCTCTGTTTCCCAGGGTTATGTTGGGTTGTTCGAACCGTGCAGGTGAGTGCAGGTCGAATTGAAATCTCCGAGCCGAGTCTGAGAGGAGGAGGACTGGACCATGTTAGCAGGATTGCATAGGTCTAGACGGCTTAAACGCTTTGAGAGCTGTTGGAAGTCGAACACAGGAAGAACGTGAGAAGTCTCTGAAGGAGTCAGAGAGAGACAAAGCTCAAGAGGGATAGTTCCTTACAAGCATCGAAGGAACAGGCCTGGGAGAGATTTGAACCAAGGAAAAGCTTAGAAGCCAGAGGATTCTCAAGAGGAAGAGAATCGACGACTTGTGATCCAAGTGAAGTTTTGCAAAATCCCGAGGGCCATCAGTTCGTGGAGGAGTTGCGTGGGGAATAACCCATAGGAATAGGCGAGGAAGAATAAACGTCCATCGGGCTTCGGAAGTTCGGCGTTCGGGAGTTGGCGAGGTAATAGTTTACACCTCGAGAAATTGTGAGTTGCGATCTCCTGATTCGACGGGAGCCGTAGATCCGAACGGGGACACGTGGTGCAAGATCCTGAGGAGTCGGAGTTCGGGGTTTTGCGAAGACTGTGGCCTTGTGCATCAAGAAACGTGAATTCCCGAATCGTGATTTTGTTAAGGTCCTAACCCGCACATAGGTAGATTAATGTATTCGGATGTAATAAAGGTCAATATTAATAAGACCTTTCAATAAAATAGAATAAGGCGGATGTAAGAAGACCT
>JASDQU010172855.1:0-20938 GCA_032191745.1 Picea mariana
TCTCTAGAATCCCCGAGACCGAGAACCACTTAATGCTGACCTTTTCCTATTGAGATTTCCTCTATCACGATTTCGGTACTCGTGATGTCGAGTAACTTGTATCCTCGACTCCCAATTCTCGATATGCCGAAACTCCGACACACGTGCAAGTTTGACTCTTCAACATCCCATCACCTCTATCGGGATTTCGGAATTCGCGGAATCGCGAATCCTGATGTCGATGTTTCAGGACTTCTCACCTTGAAACTCCGATAACTTGTGCCACTTGTCCACCACTCCGACTCATGTGGCCCCACACTGTTTACTTAGCCGTCGAGATATCGCATTTCGTGATTTTTCGATTCTCGTTGCGATGTTTACGGGCCTTCAACCCATGAAACCCTGATACACGATATACGTATAGATCCAAGGGCCTTTGTGGCTCGGATCAACGGTCCTGGCCCTCCTGATCTTTGAACCTTTAGAGAATGCGACATCATATCTCCCCTGCACCTCGGTGAGATCTGACACCTCACGTGATGTCGCGAATCCTCCTCGGAGAATTCCGACCATCCGTCCTTGCTCTGATGGTTTCTACGAAATGAACCAAGTATTCCTCCGCAAAGACTTGTTCACCTGCGACGCGAACTTACGATGCCCTTACAACTTCAAGGGAATTGGCCTTTCCTTCCTCTGACTCCTTTTAAGGGGTTCTTCCCTTTGGGATTTTCCATGACTCTGCGTATTTAAGAAAACCCTCTTGCTCGCACCCCTTGTGGCAACCTTTCAAGCACGTCTAGGTATTGAAGTCTTTTGACTCTACGCACCCCTGCAGCAGCAGTCTTTCAAACGCTCCTCTCAGGTTCGCAACCCTGAGACTTTACTCAGCCTGCACACTCCTTGCACAGCTCTTGTGCCCAACTGCACCTATTGAGTAAATGAGAACAAAAGTTATCCCTATCTGAACCCTTTGTCAACGCACTCCTTGCAGACAACTTCGACTGCACTCCTTGCAAGAACTCTGGCTCAGATTGAGAAACAATTGAAGCTCATTCCTTCTCCCTTTCAGAATTCAAACTCAAACATGAAATCATATACACAGCATATAAAGAAAATGTACAACAAGAAGCAAACATTCATGAGCATATCATTCAGCATCAATACACAGAGAAAACACAAAAACCATGAATTTGAATTAAACTCTCTTATTAATCCAAATATCTGTACATGGGTGTTCTTACATATCTCTCTGCTTGCTCTTTCTCCAATGCTTCTAACTAACTTACAATGCACAATGAGGGTGTCTATATCCCGTTTCCCTCTTGCGCTCTCAAACAGTCTAATCTAGAATTTAATTCTATCTACCTGCATTAACTACCTTAAATGCCTTCTACCTACTAAGGATGAGAGCTAATGGCTCAAGGTTTGTTTACAATACATAAGTGTGATTCATCTTAATGACTTCATTTAAGATGGTGCATCAACTTCAAGGAACTTTCAGAATTTGTGCTAGCGCTCGTCCAGCTGTCCTCCGCTTCCGCGCTGGCTCACTTGATGTGTTGGTGATGCTTCTGCATCATAAAGGGAGATGCAAGAACTTCATTAAATATTAGAGGCGATGGAGGCATCTCAGAGACAAGCACCTGATGCTGGAGACATCAACGATGCAGAGAGTGAAGCAATAGAAGTCGAAGAAGCTGCAGGAGAGGATGTCATCGAGGAACGCTTGCTGAGAGCAGTTGTTATATTGGGAGGCAGAGCCAAGATAGAGGTCCCAATGTATGAAGGCAAATTAGATGCTGAAGAGCTGCTAGATTCGATAAGATCCATGGACAAACATTTCAACTAGGAAGATGACGATGAAAAGAGAAAGTTGAAACAGGTTGTCACCAGGATAAAAGGACATGTGACACTGTGGTGGGATGAACTGCAGGCTGAGAGGAGAAGCAAAGGAAAACAAAATATAAAGAATTGGGACAGAATGGTAGCCAAGATGAAGGCTAAATTCATCCCAAAATATTGTCAAATCAATTTGTTCAGGAAGTTGAAGAACCTGAGACATAAGGGTATGATAGTTAAGGAGTACACAGAGAAGTTCTATAGGTTGACCATCAAAACTGGAAAAAGAGAGAAAGATGAAGAAAAAGTTTCCAGATATATAAATGGCCTGAGAAATGAAATCCAGGATGAGCTCAGCATGATGTTAGTAAGGACAGTGGAGGATTCTTATCAATTTGCAATGAAATCATAGGAGAAGTTGACCAGAAAATAAAGCTAGTGAGGAAGAGGTAAAGGCCCATCCCCAAACAAAAGCAAGGGATTTACCCATGAAAAGGAACGTAATTCTAATGACGAGACTAAGAAACCACATAATCACTCAGAAAGAGGAGGAAGTTCCCAAGGAAAACAGGGTGGTGGAAGAAGTTATTCTAGACAAAGAGGAGGAAGAGGAGGAGAATTAAGATGCTATGCATGTGGAAAGACAAGGCACATGTCTTGGGAATGTCCTGAAAAAAATAATGAAGGAGGAGGTGAAGCTCACATTTCAGAAGAAAAGAGAAGAGATGTTGAAGTAGAAGGAGTAGAGGATGGAAGATCCCTTATGTTGAGGAAGGTTCTCTTAAAACCAGAAGCAGAAGTTGAAAAGCCAATGCAAAGGAACAGTCTCTTCAGAGAATCTTGCAAGACTAAAGAGAGAGTATGTAAGGTGATAATAGATAGTGGAAGAACTAATAACTTAGTATCCATAGAGATGGTGGAGAAATTGGAGTTGGAGACAACTGCGCACCCAGAGCCATATAAAGTTTGATGGTTGTAGAAAGGACACCAGGTAATGGTTACTAAACAATGCTTGGTTTAATTTAAGATAGGAGGATATAGAGATGAAATTATGTGTTATGTAATTCCCATGGATTTATGCCATATTTTTTTGGGAAGACCATGGCAGTTTGATAGAAATTTCATTCATGATGGGAGGAAGAATACATACACCTTGGAGAAGAATGGTAGAACACACATGTTGCTGCCAATAGAGGAGAAGAAAGTGAAAGAGGAAGCCAGAACAAGCATACTTCTTGTTAGTCCCTAAAGTTGCACTCGACTAGTAAGGGAAAGCCAGGGCATCATTGATTTTATTGCAAAGTGTTTTTGAGGGTTTTATAATTTGTTTTTGGTATAATGGTTGAAAAATGGGTCAAGTTTACAGCATGGCATGAAAATCAAGATTAAAACATTGCATATCCCATTAGCTAAATAATAGGTAAGTACATAGATGGAGTAAACCAATTTCAAGAAAAAGAAAGTGAAATCTTCAGTTTGTCAATTTCTTAAGTTTTAGTTTCAATATATCATAAAGAAACAGGGGTATCAACTTGAAATCATTACTTGAAAAATTATTTCTACAGCAAAATCTTCACTGTATAAATTAACATTCAAGAACCAAAAACATTGCAATTTGAATAATAAATTCAAGCATGAAAAATGAAATAACAGAGTAGAAAAAAGAAGGTCTAACCATCCATATGCCTTTGCTATTAAGTGTCAATTGAACATACATGCCGTTTACAATAATCTCCATAAAAGTTTCTATAGATCTCCAATTTTTCGACCTCCATATAGTCTATCTTCTGTCTATTTAAACTAGCTATAAAACTTCTAGATCCTATTATCTAGGACAGCTTTAAATGACTAGAATAAAAAAGTATCCAGATCCTAAATTATTTCACTCAATATGAGCTTCTATGTCCAAAATAGTCCATAGCTCAACAACTTGATATAACAAACATTGCCAGCAATACATTTGACTCTACAAAATAGGGATCTTGTTTGACTCTGTAAAGTAGATCTAAGTCTTAGCATCTCCTTGATAAAAAAAGAGTAATTATTTGCCATATCTCCTGGAGCACCTTTAAACAAAATTGTAACCAATCTTCATGTTACCTTTAAGATAAAATCACAGCAGAGGCTTTGGTGTTTTTCTGTTTGATCTTCGTGGTTAACACAACATTGTGCCAGTAAATTCTGAAATTGATTTCCCTGAGTTCCTTAAGCAATTCCCTTTGCTCATTCTTCTTCTTTTTAAGACTTTGAATTATTTCCTGCTGGCATGAATTCCACTGTTCTATCTGCATCTTTTCCTTCTTTAATTGCTTTATGGTTTTCTGAAATTCTTTAATATTTTCCTTATCAGTTCTTATCTCGACCCTGAATCCTGAACAATATTTAGAGGGTGCAGTTTCATTCATATTTAAAGTAACACTGGGTTCTTTGGATTTAACTTGGTATTTTGAGATCAATTCTGAGCTATGTTCTTCTTCAGAACTTGATGAATCCATAGCTCCAGGTACATCTGGTAAGTAATCTAAATCTTCCAAGTAATCCTATTTTTCTTCAGGGAATTCACTGATGCCTTTAACCATCTCTTTAGCCTTAGCCAATGTAGTTGAAGCTCTCGTTACAGGGATTGTAGGTGGTGTAAGTTTTCCCTTTCCTTTGCTGACAAATTTCTTGGGAAATGGAGTCTTTTTTTCTCTTTTCCTATTGCTTGTTTCAACATCCTCAGAATCATCTTCTATATTTATGGTGTTTTCTTCTTTAATTGTCGGATTGAACATTGCTTTTGAGTTCAGCCTATACTTATTAGTATCCCTGGTTGAATTTCTCCAAGGCTTTTATGATACACACACACCTTTTTTCCTTTTTTCTTTGACTGCAATGTTCCCTTTGCTAGTCAATGGAATTTCAGATTTGACTGTAGTTTGAGAAATGAGATCATTATCTGACTCTATATATCCTTTGACATCTTCTTCAAGAAGCATTTCGATTTCAAGTTCCCAACTAGGTTTCTTACTTCTACTCCTCTTAGTTACCTTGATATCAGAAGATTCATCTTTCACAGGGTTTTCATCAGAAATATCTCGACTCTGTTTAACATTTTTCCTCCCTCTGCACTTTTTTGGCTTATTGGATTGAGTGATAGGTTTTAAGGATTCTGTGAGCCAATTCCAGGGCTTCTATAATTCATTCAGGGTAGACATGACTAGGGTTTTAATCAAGACTTGATGGAACAAACTGCCTTTGGCATTAATGGAAATTGACTGCACCTTCTTGGACATTTTTGTCAAAATTTTAAGCAGGAAATAAGGAAGGTTTAAAGGGTAGTCACCATTTAGATGCATCAGTATTCTGATATGGTAGATGTAGACCAAAGAAAACCTCCCTTTGTAGGTGATGTATCTGTGAATCACCACCAAGGCAGTGTGCCATTCGGGTCGAACCCAACTACAAGGAATTCCGCTTCTCCAATCTAGATTCTGCTTATCTCAAAGGAGAAATTGATTCACAAATTCAGTGACCACGCATTCCTTCTTCCACCATCTTTCCCCTCCAACCACGAGCCTGCAAGCCTTGGCTATAGTCTGCTCTGTCACCAGCATCAACATCTTGCCGATTTCGACCTCATGACCATCGAAGTTCAAAGCAAATTCAATGGAAACGTGTTCGTCATATCCTTGAAATGTAGTAAGTAACTCAAACCACCTGGCGTCTCTGAATCTTTGGGCCATATTAGGGTAGGCTTCAAGAAGTTCGGCACCTTCTAGTTCGATTCTGGCAACTTGTCCGCTCCTCTTTGGCGCCATTAATCTCAATTCTGCAAATGACGCCCTCGGGTTCCAAATTCCCTTCCTGCAGTTGTTGATATATACCTTTTTCTTTGAATGGATACCTATATTTCTCCCTACAAGGCTGAACTAAACCAACTCAAACCGGTCACATAATAATCATTAAACAACAGGTGATTTTGAAATGAACCATCTGCGCGTGCATAGCAATTATATTCTGAACTTGTTGGATTTATAAATGATTACCAAACTCTCATGGGAACACACAAACTCTTAACTCATGAATCTTGTTATCATAACTAAATCGGGATAGCAGGCGCACGTTATGGCATGATTATTTGGTGCTACAGGAATAGGCTTATTCCCGTAGCGCATTTGACAACTTGAAATTTGAAAATTCCAACGACATAAAAGGAGACAATTCTAGTTTAAACAATGTTTTTCATAATCAAAACTCAAATAAATCATCAAAGATTATAATGCAAACCATGAAACATCCAAAATCTAAGAAAAAATGAAAACAGGTGAAAGCGAAAAATGAGGGATGGGTAAGGAGGGTGTAGGACAAGGGTTTCTCACTAAACCAAGAAAAAGTAGAGACTAACACTTCTCATGAGAGAGAAGGAACTCCTAAAATAAGTCAAGAAAGAACAGGAGATGCAGTTTTTTGTGGTGAGGAAACCCAAATTTATCCTTATAAGTACTTCAATGGATGATTTGCCTGAAGAAGTTCAAGAATTGTTGGATAATTTTGCTGAAATAGTGGTGGATGAGCTTCCTAACTCATTTTCGCCCATCAAAAGTATCATCCACCATATTGATTTGATACCAGGAGAAAATCTACCAAACAAAGTAGCATACAGATTAAAACCTCGAGAGAATGAGGAAGTGAAGAACCAAGTCCAGGAATTGTTAGACAAGGGTTTGGTCAAAGAGAGCTTGAATCCATGCGCAGTACCAACTATGTTGAGTCCAAAGAAATATGGAGGATGGAAAATGTGTGCATACTCGATAGACATCAATAAGATCACTATCAGGTATATATTCCCTTTGCCAAGAATAGATGATTTGATGGGCTGCTTAAGTGGAGAAAATTTCTTTTTTAAAACAGATTTGAAAAGTGGATATCACCAGATCAGAATGAGGGAAGGTGATGAATGGAAGACATTCTTTAAGAAAAATGAAGGTTTGTATGAGTGGCTTGTTATGCCATTTGGCTTAACCAATGCCCCGAGTACTTTTATGAGGCTGATGAATGAGATACTGAAAGATTTCATTGGCAAGTTTGTGGTTGTATATATAGAGGATATATTGATCTTTAGCAGGACTAAAGAGGAGTATTTGAGGCACCTAACACTAGTGATGAGGACACTACAGCAGGAGAAGTTGTTGATAAATATGAAGAAGTCCTCTTTTATGATGACATAACTCATTTACTTGGGTTTTTTGATCTTTTCAAATTAACTGAAGATGGATCCAGAGAAGGTGAAAGCAATCAAAGAATGGTCGTCACTGAAGAGTATGTTTGAGGTAAGGAGCTTCCATGGATTAGCAAGCTTCTATAGGAAGTTCATCAGAGACTTCAGTGGAATTTGTGCACCAATGATGGATACAGTGAAGAAGAAGCACAAGTCCTTTAAATGGATAGAGGAATCTGAGAGGAGCTTCAATATACTGAAGGAGAAAATAACAGAATGACCAATTTTGATCTTGTCGAATTTTGAAAAGACATTTTAGGTGAGATGTGATGTAAGTGGAGTTGAATTTGGAGCATTTTTGAGCCAGCATAATAGACCTATTCCCTATTTCAGTGAGAAGTTGAATGATACCAAGAGAAAATACTCCACGTATGATAAGGAGTTTTATGCCATAATTCAAGCCTTGAAGAAGTGGAGAAATTACCTTGTCCCACAGGAATTTGTCTTGTATAGCGATAGCCAGGCCTTACAATTCATAACAAGACAGGAAAAATTGAATAAGAGGCATGCAAAGTGGGTTGCGATTATGCAGAATTTTAATTTTTTCATAAAACATATTGTTGGGAATGCTAACAAATTTTTTGATGCATTAAGCAGGAGATGTTTGATTCTACATGAATTTCAAGTGAAGACCTTGGGGTTTGAACACCTTAAGGACATGTATTGTGATGATACATATTTCAAGGAAGCATATGAAGAATGTTCAAATCTTGTGCTGAAAGATAGAAGCTAGTGGAAAGAGTACATGATTCAAGAGGGATTGCTATTCAAGGGAAATCAGTTCATACCAAAATGCTCAATGAGGGATAACCTTTTGAAGGAAAAACATAGTGGAGGATTGGTTGGACATTTCGGCCATGATAAAAAATTTGCACAGTTGAGTAGTTAATACTATTGTCTAGGTATGAGAACAGAAGTGATAAATTTTGTGAACAAATGTAGAATCTGCCAACATGCAAAAGGAAAAAGAAAGAACACTGGATTGTATCAACCATTGCCAATACTAGAGAAGCCTTTGGATGCAATAAGCATGGATTTTGTGTTGGGACTGCCAAGAATGCAAAGAGGATTTGATTCCATATTTGTGGTGGTGGATATATTTTCAAAGATGGCACACTTTATCCCATGCCAGAAGACTAGTGATGCAACAAATGTTACAAATCTATTTTTCAAGGAAGTTGTAAGACTTCACAGTCTACACAGAAGCATTGTCTCGGACAGAGACACAAAATTTGTTGGTCACTTTGGGAGAATACTGTGGAAGAAGTTGGGGACTGATTTTTCCTTCATCTCAGCTTATCACCCTCAGACAAATGGAAAGACTAAGGTGGTAAATATAAGTTTGGGAAATGTATTGAGGAGTATGGTTACTGAGCACCATAACCAGTGGGATCAAATTCTTCCACAAGAAGAATTTGCATACAATGATTCACCAAATAGGAGCACTGGAAAGATCCCATTCCAAATATTGTATGGAATGCAACCCAGGGGAGTATATGAGTTGAGAGAATTGGAACAGAGTGAGATCAGGAGCGTCGGAGAAAAATATTTTGCTGCAAAAATGGAGAGGCTCCATAGCCAAATCAGAGGACAATTGCAGAGCTTTAACCAAGAGTACAAACATAGAGTTGATCAACATCATAGAGAACTTGAATTTGAAGTAGGATATCAGGTTTTTGCACATCTCTGGAAAGAAAGGTTCCCTAGGGGAACATATAACAAGTTAAATATGAAGAAGATAGGGCCATGTAAGATCTTGAGGAAGTTTGATGCAAGCACCTATGAGAATGAGTTTCCAGATGATGTGGGCATATCACCCATATTCAATGTTTTAGACTTGTATCCTTACAGGAAAGATGACACAAAGGGATCAGAAAATCAAGATAAGATTCAGTGGGAGAAGAAAATTCCTATAGCAGAAAAAACATCAGATGGAGAAGATTGTTGATCATAGGATTGGAAAAAATACGAGGAGGAAGACTTATTTTGAATATCTGGTCAAGTGGAAGGGACACCCAATAGAATATTCTAGTTGGGAAACTAAAGCTACTATTCAGAAGCATGGAAATTCGATGCAAGAACTCATGGACAAGAGTCCATGAATTTTTGTCAAGGGGAGTATGATGTTGGAGCATCGTTGGCAAGCATGCGGAGCAGGACCTCTCATCATCTGGGAATCTATATGGAATCTCAACGGTGAAATTTATGGAAGATATTTTGAAGCACGCCTTAACTCAACACTGGAAAAATATTTTGAGGCACACTTGAACAATCGCGAGAAAAGTGGGAGTTTCCACTCCTGCTCTGGACTGTGACTGCACTAGGATAACAATCAGCATAGGTTTTTATGTAAATAGGTAGTCAGGGGGAACCCTAAGAACCGTCTGAGATAAATGGAGGATTTGTATGCCCAAATGAGGCTAGTTGTAAGTTAGTAGGAGATTTCTAAGTTTCCATTTTTAGTTTTTTATTTCATTTGTAGCCATTTTTCACTTTGAATATAATAGAGGAAAATTGACCCAATGCATGGTGTGGAAATTTTTTGCAATTCTCTGTTATTGTGTTTCATGAATGAATGAATGAATTTTGTTTTGAATAGATGGAACTGTGAATGTTAGGATAAGTTTCAATTGTTTCTCTTCTGTCGAGTAGTGCAAGGTGTGCACAAAGAACGCAAGGAGTGCGTTAATAGAATTTGTTTCGATTCTGAAGCTCAAAAGAGATAGCACGGAAATTTCCCTTTGCAAGGAGTGCAAAGAGACTGGTGCAAGGCGTGCATAGTCGTCCACAAGAATTTGAGCCTTGCATAAATATCTAGTGCAAGGAGTGCATAGATCAGAGATTCGACTAAGGGTCAAACAAACTTTTCAAAATTCGAAGAACCAGAAAAGGAGAACGCCAGGAGGGAGAGAGGAATTTCTCTACAATAAATCCTTCAGATCTGAGTTATCAAAATCCATGAAACACAAGGAGTGCATGAGAAGTCAAAATATTCACGAGACGAAGCTCAGAAGGGATAACAACTTTTATAAGTGTGGACTTGATCCAAGAAATGGATTCGCATGAAGGATAAAGGTTGAAACCTTTGAATCCTTCGAAAAGCTTCTAAGTTTGAAGAAAGAGTAAGCTCAGGGGGGAATATTTGGACTGTCCAATAAACGTCCAGACAATGAGGAGAAAGTGCAGAGGAGGAGAGATCTGATCCATTCAGGCTAAGCGCAAAAGAATTGTAGCCGTCCGATCAGGGAAAGGAGAACTCACGATAAGCTTTGAAAGTACACAGGAGGAGCGGGGTTACAAAATTTCAAAATCATCAAAGTCATCAATTGTCAAGGAGGACATGTGGTGACAGATAATCATTTCATTGATTCGCAGTTAAGGATAGCCATAGGTGAAGGTAGTGAGAACTCGTGAGAGCTGATTTCAAGATTTGATCACAGTCTTCGATCCAAGAAAGATCGTGGACCGTAGATATGGTTTTTTTGGTAGTTCGCAACTTGAGAAATCAAAAGTAAGATTTCTGGGAACTCGTGAAATCTAAGTTCACGAATTGATCATAGCTTTCGATCAAAGCAGAGAATGTGGACCATTGATTGTCTAGGGAAATTGTAAGTTCTAAAATCATCAGGTCTGTCCATCAGAAGGGACGCATGGATAATGATCAATGTTTCATTGACCCTCACATTAGAGAATTCAAAGGGAAGAATTCTAGGAATTCGTGAGGCCCGATTTAATGACTTGATAATGGTCGTCAGATCCAGAGGAGCACGATTTGTTGATTTGGCACTCCAAAATATCGTCATTTTGGGAGTCGGGAGTGAATGCAATTTGATCTAAGCCGTCGGATCGAGAGAGGATCTAGGCCATCATATCGCATCGAGAGTTCAGAACTCAGGATAACGGAGGTGAATCACATTGGGAGTTCCTGATATGATAAATCATGATGCACTCAGATGATTGGCCCACGGTCATAGCAAAGGTTAATATCGTCGAAGGATAAGGGAGGAGCTATCATGCATTAGGCCCCACATCAGGATTTCAAAAGTCAGAGAATCGGGGTTGGCTCATACACAAACACCCAATATGCAAATTCATGATGCATCTTTGGTTAGGCGAGTGGTCACAGCCATGGTCACGTAATGAAAGGATCTTAGCCAGAGAAGAGCTAGCACTCGATTCACGTGGAAGTTGAACAGGGTTCAAGAGAGAACCCACAGGTCTCATATGACCTGTGCATTTGGGGAAAGGAATTGTGTAAGTGGGTTTGGGTCTAGCAGAGACCCAAAGAGTTGATCTAACTCAGTTTCTTGATCGATCCTAGACCAGGAGGTCATGCATCCCTTAGGAGAGAAGGGGGGTATGCATCACAAAGCATTTGCAACTTTATTATCACTTCCAGAAATGTGTTTAATGACAAAAGTAAAATTCTGCATGAATTCTACCCACTTAGCATGCCTCTGATTCAACTTCTCTTGCCTAGTACTAAATTACAAAGCTTGATTATCACTATACAAGACAAACTCTTTTGGAATTAAAAAATGTCTCCATTTCTTCAAAGCTTGAATCACTACATAAAACTCCTTGTCATACGTAGAATATTTCTCCTTAGCGTCATTCAACGTTTCACTAAAATAAGCAACTGGCCTATTATCTTGAGTCAAAACTGCTCCAATGGCTATTCCACTTGCATCACATATCACCTGAAATGTTTTTCCAAAATCTAGTAAAACCAGAATTGGTTGTTCTGTTATTTTCTTTTTCAACACTCTGAAGCCTTCATCAGCCTCCTCTGTCTAGTCAAAAGACTTTTGTTTCTTCTTCACAGTGTCCATTATGGGTGCACATATACCACTAAAATTTATGATAAACTTTCTATAAAAATTTGCTAACCTATGGAAACTTCTCACCTCAAATATGCTCCTTGGTGACGACCATTCTTTGATTTCTCTCACCTTCTATGGATCCATCTTCAATTCATTTGAAGAAATCACAAAACTCAAATATATGAGTTTTGTCTTCAGAAAAGACCTTTTCTTCAAGTTTATTAACAACTTTTCTTGCTCCAATCTCCTCATTACTAATGTCAAATGCTTTAAATGTTATTCCTCTGTTTTGTTGAAAACTAATATACCATCCAGAAATACAATGACAAATTTACCTATGAATTATTTCAATACCTCATTCATCAACCTCATAAATGTACTTCGAGCATTTTTCAATCCAAATGGCATGACTAGCCATTCAAACAAACCTTCATTTTTCTTGAATGTTTTCTTCCATTCATCCCCCTCTCTCATTCTTATCTGATGATATCCACTCTTCAAGTCTATTTTTGAAAAATAGCTTTCTCCACTCAAACAATCCATCAAATCATCCATTCTGGGTAAAGGGAACCTATACCTGATGGTAATCTTATTGATGGATCTAGAATCTGTACACATTCTCCATCCTCCATCCTTCTTTGGACTTAATACAGTTGGCACTACACATGGGCTTAGACTTTCCCTGAATAAACCTTTATCCAACAACTCTTGAACTTGATTCTTAACTTCTTCATTCTCTCGAGGTTTCAACCTATACACTTCTTTGTTTGGTAAATTATCTCCTGGAATCAACTCAATATGGTGGCTGATACTCCTAATGGGTGGTAATGAGTGAGGCAACTCAGCCACTACTATGTCAACAAAATTCTCTAACAATTCTTGGATTTCTTCAAGTAATTATTCATGGAAGTATTGGTAAGGATAACTCTCAGCTTCCTCACTACAACAAATTTCATGTCTTGATATTTCTTGATTTCCTTCAAGAGTTCCTTCCCACTCATGAGAAGTATTATTTTGTTGGATTCTTCCTTTTCTTTATTCTCTTCTATTGGGAGTAACATGTGGGTTCTACCATTTTTTTCCATAGTATAAGTATTATTCCTCCCATCATGAATGACATTCCTATCAAACTACCATGGTCTCCCCAAAAAATAATGACAAACATCCATGGGAATTACATCACACATAATCTCATCTTTATAGCCTTCTATTTTAAATTCAACTTTGCATTGTTGACTTACCATCACTTGATGTCCTTTTTGAAACCATGATACTTTATATGGACTTGGGTGTGCAGTTGTCTCCAACTCCAACTTCTCCACCATTTCCGTAGGTGCTAAATTATCAGTGCTCCCACTATCTATAATAATTTTGCAAACTTTGTTCTTTGTTTTACAAGCAGTCTTGAACAATCTCATTTGTTGAACTGAGTCTTCTATTTCTTTCTCTGGCTTTAGAAGAACTTTACTCATCATAAGGTTCTGTCCTCCTTCTGTTGCTTCTACTTCCACATTCTTCTGAGCTTCAAAAATGTGTGATTATCCTCCTTCTTCTTTATTCCTCTTGGGGAATTCCCAAGACACGTGTCATGTTTTTCCACATGCATAACATTTAAATTCACCTCCTCTACCTCTTCCTCTTCCTTGAAGAAACTAATTTCTCCCACAAAACAATATTCTTTGGGAACTTCCTTCCCTTTCAAAGTGACCATAGGATTTTTCATTCTCAACCTTATTTTTTGGTACCTTATCATAGAAAATCCCCTTACCTCTATTTGAGCCTCTACTTCTGTTTCGTTGAATCTAGTTTCTGGCTAACTTTTCTTCTGCCTTCAGTGCAATATGATAAGCATCTTCCACTGTCCTCACAATCATCATGCTGATCTCATCCTGAATTTCATACCTTAAGCCATTTATATACCTGGCAACTTTTTCATCATCTTTCTCTCTTTGTCCAGTCCTAATATTCAACCTATAGAATTCTTTTGTATACTCTTTCATTGTGATACCCCTCTGTCTCGAGTTCTGTAAATTTCTAAACAAATTTATCTGGTAATCCTTAGGTATGAATTTAGCCTTCAGTTTGGCTACCATCCTATCCCAATTCTTTATCTTTTTTTTTCCTTTTCTCCTTCTCTCTGTCTGCAATTCATCCCACCACAGTGTTGCATGTCCCTTTAATCTAGTGACAACATGTCTCACCTTCATTCCTTCATCGACATCTTCATAGTCAAAATACTTGTCCATGGACCTTATCCAGTCCAATAGCTCTTAGGAATCCAATTTACCTTCATACATTGGGATTTTCATCTTCGCTCTGGCTCCCAACTTCATAAAAGCTTTCAAGAAGCATCCATCACCTGTGTCTTCCCATGTAGCTTCTTCAACTTCTATTTCTTCACTCTCTGCATCACTGACATCTCCAGCGACAAATTTTCTCCTTTGTATTGCTTCCATCGCCTCCAACCTTGTGTGAAGTTCTCTTACTTCCCTTCCTACAACATAGTTTACTATAGGTGGATCTACGCGTATCCTTGGCGGCATTATTTCAACTACTCCTAACACATAGAATACAACTTCAAGTTTTTTTCAGGCTCTGATACCACTTGGTGTAGACCCCCCTCCAAGGGATGCGCTACCTCCCAGTATAGGATTGTTCACAATACTGAGCTAAAAAAACTATGCAATTCTCTGTTGCAACCTTCAAAAAACAATCCACAAGTCTTTATAAAACTCCTCCTGCGTGAATTAACACTGGGCACAAGCCTTCTCCACGTGACCATTGGTTGTGACCACGCGCTTAACCAAAAGTCACTTTGTGACTTCGCATGTCAGGGATTTTCATGGGAGCCAACCTTGACTCTCCCAACTCCCGAAATCCCAAACTCCAAACTAGGAATCTAGTGAGAGCTAGCTCCTCCCTTAATATTCCTCAATGGAACCTTTGGTTGTGACCTAGGGCCCATCTTTCGAGAGCTACAGGACTTCACACTTCATGAAATCGTGAATTGTTTATCCTCTCTTCTCCTATTGTTCAAAATTTCAAAACCCACTTGCCTCAGATCAACGGTCCACAATTTTCCATGTTTCAACAGTCCAGATCAACTCTTCTCAAATCGGGACTTCCCAGTTTGCAAAATTGGAAAACAATTCTCTTCTCCTTTCCAACTCTCGATTTCCAATTTCTCGATGAAAGGAATAAATGGTTCAATCTTCCCTTAGATCTAAAACTCCTACCTCTCATGAGATTTCAAGTATTGAATGATTCTCGGCCTTATCCTCCTCGCAGATTCTCTGGATCTAATGGCACATGGCTATCAACGCTTCTCCCTCCAAGAGTCTCTACCATATCTTCAAGTTCTCAATATCTCCTTGCCAAATAAATTCTCGTCAACCCTTATGAGCTTGAATTATTTCCTAACTTGAAATATTTCAATTGTTTCAAATGTCTTAGTGGTGTTTTCCCTCTTGATTTTTTGTCAATGAAATTTGATTTCACCTTGGCGCACACTTACGCTCCTATGTGAAAACTTGCACTATTCCTCCCTGAGATTTTAACTTACTTAGTATCCAAGGGATTCAACCCTTTTGTGTCTTTAAAAATACTTTATGATTCTCTCCTAGCACACTCTATGCTCGACCTTCTGAGCTTTTGAACTTAGAATAAGTTCATCTCTATGTGCACTCCTTTCGCTTAATATGCACACTCTGCATACAAAAGTTCCACGCTATCTCTTCTGAGCTTTGATTCAAAGAAAGAATCTCTCACACGCACTCCTTTCATTTGATATGCACTCCTTGCATAACTTACAGAAGAGAAACACTTGAAAATTATTCAATTATTCATTCTCCATGAGCCTCATACATTCACAGAATACATAACAACAGTCAAATAGTATCAACACTATAAAATTGAATCAATTTTTTCTATTCTATTCATTTCAAAGAAAAAAACATGATTACACTGCTATCTCTTACAGCCATTACAATGAAAAACTTGTCTAAGGACCCAGAGCTTCCCCACTCTTCTTCCTCCTATCTAAAATCTATCACCTATCACTCTAGCAGTTACCTACTTAGCTTAATTAATGCAACCTAATGAATAATACAGGATAATATTACACACCTGTAATATATTACAGTCTTGTAAGGATTTACAATGATCCGTCAATTCAAAACAGTGGCCCAACTTTACATACAACTAATTAATTAACGAGAGATTCCAAAAGATCTCCACATTGCTACCAAGTTGGTTAAGAGTCGGTTTGGCTCTTTCAATGCATTGATGTGTCGACTTCGCTTCCACGTCTACTTTTCTTGATTTGATAGCGATGCTCCTACATCAAAAGTACCCAAGAATTCATACTACAATTTTTGCGAATCAGTGGGTCATGATGACAAAGATTGTAAAAAAATGGACTGGATGAGGGAAAGAACTTCGGATACCTATAGGGTGCAGGATGAAATGATGATAGGGAAATTTTCACCACAGTTCAACCAGGTACCACCTCCATATAATAATGTGCAGCAATAGTACAACACTACGCAAAATCAATATAAAAACGTGCAACCACAGTATAACCCCACGTAGTATAATCAAGTACCTTAGTAAAATGCACTGCGAGGAGGTCGAGGTGGATACATAGGTGGAGCACAAGGTATAGGAAGATTTGGAAGATTCATAGGTCTAGTAGTGTGCCATAATTTCTAACAGCCAGGACATTATGCAAGGTAATTCCCACTCCCACCTGCAACATGCATGTAATGTCACGCAACAGACCATGATACAGAGGATTGCTCAACATTATTGGGGAATATTCAAGAAAAGAGAAATAAAAACAATAAAAATGTACAATGGATCTCTACAGACGTAAGGGATGATGGATGAAATATCAATATAGTCACACGAGGAGGTTCTAAGACAGGAACCAACGCAGTGAAACTGAAGCCAGCACAACACCAATGGGTGAAGAAGAATACTGAGATATAGGAGTAGTTTGATGCGTTGAAAGAAAATGAGACATTCAAGGAGGTCAGAAAGGATTTCCTCAAATAATATTTTGCATCTACATTATTTGTGCAACATACTCAGACTGTACCAATGTATGAAATTCCCTCCTTAATGAATTACACCACTGAAGTACCACCTATAGCGCAAGTAAGTACCATAAAGACATTTCTGCAATCATGTGTTAAACTATTGAATGATCCATCATCTATTAAATTTTTGTAGAATATGTTAGAAATATGTAACACAGAGGAAGAGAGGGAGTTAGAATAGAAAACAGTCAATCAGCTCCACACAAGAAGGAGGAAAAGCAGAGAATTAAGACCAAATGCCAACATTGGAGATTTCAATATGGGGGACATCATACTGGATTTAGGATTTGAGGTAAATGTGTTACCCAAGAAGACATGGAAATGTGTGGGAGAGCCCACATTAGGCTACTCACCTGTCTAGTTGAAAATAGAAAACCAACATAGATTTCTTCCAATTGGAAGGCTTAAGGGTGTGACAGTATATCTAGATGGAGTGTGCACTAAGGAAGACTTTGAAGTGATATAAACAGTGGATGGCACAACACCTTATCCAACATTGCTTCGAATGGATTGGGAATTTGATAACCATAAAATAATTAACTTGAAAACAAGGAAGATGTCATTTGAATAAAGAGAATATAGATTCATTGCACCATTAGATCCTTCAGAAAGAGAAAGGTTTGTATAACCAACTTGTCTAGATTTAGAAGAGATAAAAAAGTTGTACATAACCACCACATGCGAATAATGTTATGTTAACCCAACTTCAGATGGGGTACTCAGCTAGAGAAGCATCACATCATGTGCTTCTGACTCATATACAGGGTTGTAAAATTGGCAGCAGATATTACATGAAGTATCCATAAGAAGGTGTGCAAGAATAGACCACCCAGTAAGATGGGTGGGTACAAAGATCAATGAACTGCCTAGTTTTCATGGCATAAACGATTTAGAGGAATTCCTAACAAAATACGAAGATGAACTACTAGAAAATTAGAGGCTCTTCACCCTGAATATTGCACTCAAGGATACACCTGCAATATGGTGGGGTGTGCACAAAGAAACAGTTAATGACTAGTACCAATGTAAGAAACTATTGTGCATTATATTCGGTGCAGAGAAGGGAAGAAATAATATGCAGAGATATGATGGACAAGGGAAACCAGAAGAACATTTGGATAAATGCATAACACTATGGAGGATGACACCACTAGAGGAATGGCCTCATCATTTCATCCACACATTAGAAGGAATTCCAAAAAACTAGTATATAGACCAGGAACTACGCATAGGCACTGAAAAATGGACAACATTACAGTAGATTTTTGTAGTAACCTTCTCATTTGAACATGAGAACCCAAACATGGATTCATCACATAAACATATAAGAGGGGTGATATTTATTGATCAACTAGAGGTTGAACTCATAATAGAGTACCAACAACAGAATATACAAACAGTGAAAGAACTATTGTCATGTTATCATGTGCAGGAAGAAGCACTAGATGAAGATGTCTTGTGCAACGTTCAGATTATAGAAATTGAAGGAGAAAGAGAGGTGTAAGGTCCATCATTGGAATCAAAAGTATTTGTTTCACCTATCAAAGTGAATAAAATCAACATTAGCACAACTAACAATCCTAAAATGGCCAACATTGGAGACTACTGGGATGAATAAACAGTAGAAAGGATAATAGAGTTATTGCACGAGTACAGTGACATATTCCCAACAACATTTACAGAAATGAAAGGCATATAAGGATATTTAGGAGAGATGAGGATACCTCTCAAACATGATGCTAGATCTGTTAGACAGAAACCATATAAACTAAATCCAATATGTAAGTAGAAAGTGGAAGCAAAAATTGATAGAATGTTGGAAGCTAGCATCATAGAACTAGTGGAGGAATATGAATGGATAATCCCTATGGTATTTCAAAAGAAGAAACAAGGGAGGATAAGGATTTGTGTAGATATGAGGAAACTAAATTATTCTTTCCTACATGACCCTTTCCCTACACCTTTTACAAATGAAGTCCTAGAGAATGTGGGAGGCCAAGAAGCTTATTCATTTATGAATGGATTTCCAGGCTATCAATAGATCAAGATAGCCCCAGAAGATAGGTAAAAGACCAATTTTTCAAAAGAATGGTGATCCTATCAGTACACAGTTATGCCTTTTGGGCTGAAGAATGCACCAACCATATTTTCAAGAGTAGTCGTAGATTCCTTTAAATAATTTATACATTAGTTCTTAAAAGTGTATCTAGATTATTAGACTTTATATAGTCTATTGAAATCTCATGTGGAAGTATTAAGGATAATGTTGGAAAGATGCAAGCAGTGCGAGATATCATTGAATATCAAGAAGTGCATCTTTGGGACAACTTTTGGAATATTATTAGGACATATAGTATGTAAACAAGGATTTCTAGTAGATTATGCCAAGACTGTAGTTATTGTCAATTTACCACCACTGAAATCAGTGCTCCAGTTGAGAGCAACATTGGGACATACAGTATACTACAAAAAAATTATAAAAGGGTATGCGTAGATCATTGCGCCAATGGAAAAACTGCTAAAGAAGGATATTAAATTTCAGTGGAATGAGGACTGTAAACAAGGTTTGGACACCCTAAAAGAAAATATGGTCACAACACCTATTCTAGTATTCCCATATTGGGAAAATAATTTTCATATACATGTAGATGCATCTGCCATCAGCTATAGCACTGGGAGAAATTTTGGCATAGCCAGGACCAGAATATTTGTTAAGCCATAATATTGGCTCATTAACCCTTAATTGGGGCATATTAGATTAGTAATTTTATTTTATTTATGTCGGCTTTAGGCCATTAGTTGTAATTATACCTCCTAGTCTCCTATATATACCAAGGAAACATTTTCATTTTGAATCATCTTGTACTTGAACATTTAAGTGGGGTAAAAGGAGGTTGCCCCCTCGAAGAGGCTTATTATCTGAAATTATCTCTTTTTCAAGGCGTTGAGTACTTTTCCTGAGGTTTTTCTATGCTATATTGATGTTTGGTTCTTAACATATGGTATCAAAGATCAAGGTCTTAGGGTTTCGCTGCTACATCTGAGACACCGTGGCATTTTTGCTATAACTTTTTCTCTACAATGGTTCAGAAGGAAAATCTTGTAGGATATTTAGTAGATGGATCAAGGTACGTTGGGTTCAAAATTAAGCTCTTGAGGCCTTATACTTTCGGAGATACAGCCTGTACAAGATAGGGTTCTAGAATCATCTTGAAATGAGTCATTGTAGAATTTTCGATATAAAAAATTTCCTGTAATGTTTCAGACCCTAAACTCTGGAGGACGTTTATAGAAATTAGTAAGGTATCTGTGGTAAACATTTCATCTTCTAGGTCATATTAAATTTGTAGATACACCTTGTGTAAGATAGGGTATCTGACTAGTCCTATTGACTAGTCTCAAGAAGGTGTTCCAAGTAAAACAATCATAACTTCTTGCTAGAGTATCAAAATTGAGTGGGACTGGTTTCATTGGATTTTGAACAGTCTGTAGTATTTTGGGTGTGAGTTTTAGAATTTTATATCAATTATTTTGTGCGGGGCATGTTATACAAGTGAGATATCCTGGAAAGGCCAAAAATCGGCAAGTTGTGAGGAAATTACCGTAAATTCCACTTGGCAGATCCAATTTTGATCATACCTCTGGCATTGCAGAGAAGAAATATCAGAGAACTACCTAAAAGAAATTTTTATACCCAGAAGGGCTGAAAATTGGGAGATAGAAAAAAATAAATATTTTCTAGCAGAACCGCCTCAAAATCAAAATTCAAAAGTGATACTTGGCCAACATGCCACCGAAAAAGGGACCTTCTACACCAAACAAGCCTCCAGAAAATCCTAATTGGACTCTTGATGAAGGTGAAGAAATGCGTAGGGACATAAATGAACTACAAAAGAAGATGGATTCAATGGAAGCTAAGTTGATGGATTCAATAGAAG
>JASDQU010172856.1:0-11204 GCA_032191745.1 Picea mariana
CCAGGAATATTTCACTTTTACTATCACAATCTAATATTATTTCTTGTTATAGCAACCCAATACATGGACACAATCTCCGTAACCATACCACTTACGTGATTTCATGTGTGGCTTCCATGTATTTAGCTTATGTAGTAGAGAGTGCCACTACAGTATGTATTTTTCTCATCCAACTGATTTCTCCTCCAAACAGGTTAAACACATACCCACTTGTATCTTTTGTGATCCAGATCTCTAGCCTAGTCTGCATCAAGAAACCCATGTATGTCCAACACTCTGTCCAATCCCAGTCTTCCTTGGTAGCACATTCCATAACTAGAAGTGTCACGCAAATACCTCAAAACCTTCTTTACTGTTGTCCAATTCTAGTTCTCTGGTTTTGACATATACCTTCTCAAAACCACCATAAGTGCAATGTTCAGTCTAGTACAGACCATTGCATACATCAAGCTACCAACCGCACTAGCATATGGAACATGGGACATGTTCTCTTCCTCTTTGTATGGAGATAACTTTACACCTACATGAACAAGAACCTTGATCAATTTACTTTATTGCATATTAAACCTCTATAATATCGTCACAACATTTTTTCTTTGATTCAACCAGAGTTTCATGTTTTCTCTATCTATTTTAATCTCCATTCCCATAATGAAGTTAGTAGCTCCGAGATCCTTCATGTAAAATTTGGAGTTTCACCTCCTTGATAACATCCATGTTGTTTCCTACCAGCAACATGTCATCAACATACAACACTACATAAATTAAGTGATTACCAACCTTCTTGGAATATACACATTGATCATCCCTACTTCTAACAAATCCCATTCCAAGGGTGTATGTGTCAAACTTTTGGTACCACATCCTAGGTGATTGCTTCAAACCATATAGTGACTTATTTAGCTTACATACCAACTCTCTCTTTCCCTTCATTGCAAATCCTTCTTGTTGCTTCATATATATTTATTCTTCCATATCCCCATGCAGGAATGTTATCTTCACATACATCTGTTCTACTTCAAAATCAAAAGCAATAGCAATAGATAAAATAAATCTAATAGAATTTAACTTGGAAACAAGAGAAAAAATTTCGCCAAAGTCAATTCCCTTTACCTAGGAATAAATTTTTGCCATCTCTTCAACCATGGCCTTCTTCCAGAGTTTACTATCCTCTTAATACACTGCTTCCCGGATCATTCTAGGATCATCATCAGTAATGGATAAAGCAAAATTAGCATGAAAATCAGGTGGACTATACCTTTTTGGTTTCCTTCTTTCCCTCATTGATCTCCTCAATACTGGGGTATGAGGCTCTTCTTCTTCTTATTCATATTCTTTCATTGATTTGGATTTTGCATCATCCAATTCAAACTATATTTTCTCAGGTTCTTCTTACCTTGGTAGGAATTCTTGTTCGGGAAAATATTTAATCTCTCTAAAAACAACATCTCGAATATAAATAGTCTTCTTAGTTTATGGGTTCCAAAGATTATAACCTTTCATACCATATTTATAATCAATAAATATACACTTTTCAGCTTTATTATCGAACTTACTCTTATTTTCCTTTGGAATATGTACATAACCATCACAATCGAACACTCTGAGATGTTCAAGAGAGGGTTTCTTATCAGTCCATACTGTTGAAATTGTGTTGTCATTGATTTCAAAGAATGTAATTGATATCACGGGAAGGTGGATATTGATTGTTCACAATAATAGGGAGAGATCACGTGTTTTGTTAATAAGTACCTGCAAATGACAGGTTCAAGGATTAGACTAGCCAGACAGAGGAATAATGTCCCCAAGCATTGATGAGCCTATGTGCACAAAATAAATATGCATTGATGAAATATTGATAGAGTTTTGTGTGTCTACCCAGTGAATGAAGGGGAGAGGAAGGATATTAGAGAAGTGTCAAAGCCTTGAAATGGATAAGTTCTAAATCGAACCATTACCATGATGTAAAACATGTGTTTGAGTTGAAGGAAATCACAACTGTTGATTCATCATATCGAATGAATCTAGACCATTGATTAGATGGAAAGGTTATCAAATAGTTGGAGTGTTAGGTTGTAATGGAAATCCTATGGGAGAATCTTCGAGTCAATACGAGCCATTGATTCATCAGAGAATGATATCGACAGACATGAGTCGTTGTATATTGTAAGATACATTTCAAGAAGACAAGGTTGGAACCTTAACTGTCATGCATATGTTAACCTCAAAGTAAATCTTAACCATTGGATGAGTTACCACAATGACTATTAGATCATTAGAGTGTTCAAGTGAAAGGTTGCACAAGGACTCCAATGGGACAAACTCTGAGTTAGTAGGAACCATTGATCTATCAAAGGCACGGAGAACTAAAAATCATGGCTATTGGCGACATGTTGAGTCGACAGAGTGATCAAGTGCAAAGACAACCATTGATCTATCAGAGAGTGGTCTTGGCAGAGCCTGGACCATTGATCAAAGTGTGAGACATCATAATGGGCTATGAAACTTGAGAATGGAGTCCGACGATGAGAAGGTACGAGGATCATAGATCCCTCAGAGGATCTACCTCAACGGTTGGATCTATAATGATATGTTTCAAGGAAGGAGAGTGATGTTAGGGTGAGATATTGTGACAACTTGACAGTGAGAGTGACGAGGATGTCAACGGGGAAGTTAGCATGTCTCGAAGGGTGACACATGACAAATTTTGATTGTATGAAATGAAAGTGGGCCTTAGTTGGATGTGGAAACCTTTAGTTCACTGTATCAATATTAGTCATTGAAAATGGCGCAACAAGCATATCTCGGTCGTTCATCAGAGAGGCTCTGGTAAGAGTATAGTTATTTATGACCAAATGGGTTCCGACGGAGAGGAATTTGAGAGACAACGGCGACGGTTGGATCTGTCGAAATGATATGATGGCCTGATAGGCCCATTGGTCATGATGAACACGATAGAAGAATTGAAAATAAAAATTGAATGGAGATCCATATACAACTTTGGTTGAGTGTTAAGGGATCATAGTTGAATATTGAGGTCTCAGGGGGGATTGACATCCTGATGGTCCCAATTTGAAGGAGATCAGATCGATGGTCGAGATTTAATTGGAGGGAAGATCGGATGTTTGATGAGAATTGAACCCTACACTATGGTTTTTGAATAGATTGTGTGAGAAGAAAGGTGTCTGATCCGATTTCAAAGGATCTTGGAAGCTTGACCTTGAGGAAGAAGCAAAGGGAGTTAGAGCCGACCCCATGAATTTATTTTTTGTTGAAAAACCCTTTGGTATAGGATCGTATAAATAAAAATTCCTAGATCATTTTAATGAGTGGGATAATGTGAATATAACAAGGAATTGGAAGTGGAAATGTGAAGAGCAGAGGCTCTCAGGCTCGTAATAATGGTGCTATAAAGGAAGTGAGAGAGAGAAGGATATGTAAATTAGAGGTTCGAAGATATGAAATAATGAAAGAAAATGAACCGATATTTGTCTGAGGGAGGCTGGGAGGTGCAAGTTATAAGGAATTTATTAATTCATGAAGAATATAATTTAGTGGAGAATGTTTTGACAGCAGAGACAAAGCAACAAATTTGTACAGGTGAAGTCTCGAAGAAAATAGTTAATTTGATATTATTGACAACTTGAGGGGATTGGTGTCTCCTGTAGGTTGGTGCCTATAAATACCGTAGTTGAAGGTTGGTGCCTACAGGAAGAGATGAGTTGGTGCTCAGCCAACGAGATTGGTGTGTCTTGCAGGTTGGTGCCTGGAAACCTTATTGCTAAGTTGGTGCTCATTCAAGGATATTGGTGTCTCCAATAGGTTGGTGCCTGTAAATATTGTTAAAGTAGCTTGGTGCCTACAAGATTTTATTAAAGAATTGTTTTGTGGTTTTGTCCCATTTTGGTTTCCACGTAAAATATTTGTGTATTGTGACTCTGTTGACATGGTTAGTTCTCTGCATTGTTAATTATAATATTTGGGATAATTAATGGAAGTTAAAAAGAGTTTTATCATTTTTAAAGGTGTGCAAAATTGATTCACCCCCCCTCTCAGTATTGCTAAATATTCCAACACATACCCCATGCAGAGTTTTGTCCATCAATTTTGATGAGGGTGATATATTACCAAGTAACACCCAGTACCCATTGTGTCTACCCAGAATTATTTTCCTAACTTGACACCACTGAGCATGCTCCTCACTTTTTCCATCAACGTCATGCTCATCCTTTCTGCAACCTAATTCTATTTAGGTGTTTTTTATCGCACAAGTTGTAGGTTGGGAAAATCCCAACCCAACCACTAAATGGTGACAACTAAGAGGTCACCTACCCACTGTCATCTTAGGTAGGTGTCCCCGTCACTTTAGAGGTGAGGTAGTCACGTCAAGGGGGGAATCCCGGTGACCCTAGGGGGAATGAGATGAAGATGGATGAATATGGATATGAAGTCCCTAGAAGTAAAATATAAATGGTATGAAGGTATTTAAATTAAGTCTTGGGAAGATCCAAGGGTTTCCAAGTATATTGAGTAATCTGCAAATGGTGAAGTACCTGCCCGAGACACAAGAAAAACAAGCATATGATACAATATAATCAATTGGAAAAGAAAGTTAAGCTTGTTGTCCCTAATAGAATATGTTAGTAACAATGTATATCAGAAATAAAATGACACCATAAGCTGAAAAATAAATGCTAGAGATCAGGTAGAAGATATAAGAGAAAGACAAGCTAAACTCAAGATAAAAGACCAAGATTCTAGCATGAAAAGATAAGACTGTTATAAACACTTTTCTGCAGCAAATTATATCAGCCTTATGTATGTAACATTCAATGTATTACAGCAAGAAAATAAGCCACTTAAAACCCTCCAAAATTTTCCAAAAGTGCACTAGACCAAGAAGAGTAAGTGTGCAAAATTTGGGCAAATTCCAATGGTTGATTAGGGAGTTATTCAAGCAAATGAGTTAGGGTTTTTTCAGCCCTAATGGATGAAGATGCAATTTTATAACAACAAAAAGAAGTACCCCTTTGATGGGGATGCCCTAGTGTTTGTGAGCTTCCCAAGGCACAAGGAACACAATCCAAGTTGTAAGAAGTAAAAATGACAAGAAATCTTGTTTCCCAACACAATAATTTGTTTCTCCAATGCAAGACTAGTGCCTTTAGTTATGGGTTAATAGGGTCAAGAATAAAGATCTAGGGTTACAAAATATTTGGGGGTGTAAATCCTCTTACTTATCAAGGCAAGTAACCTAGATAGGGTTTGAAGATGAGGGGTGTAAATCCTCTTACTTTCTCAACTAAACCCTTGCAAAAAATCTTGATAAAGTGGTGGAAACTAGGATAGGGGTGTATATCCTTATACTCCCTATCTAGCCTTGGCAAAAACAACCTTAATTGAATAAAAAATGATAATAAAAAAGTATAAATATCATACCATTCAAGAAAAAGATTTTACATGCCAAAGTAAACCTCCACAAAAGCAAGAGAATGGCCTTCTAGAGATAGCGCACCATCATCATCATCAAACCATAACCAAAAATAATTATTCCATAGCACAAGAGGTAGAATACTCCAAGTGTAGCTAAAATTTTAGACCAAGTAATTCTCACAAGAGGGAGAGTTATGTTAAAATGAGATCTTATGATCTCTTATTTATACAAAATTTCACTAAGATAGTTTGTCCACATAATTAAGGGTAAACCACAAGACTAGRGGTCAACAACCCTAATATTTCCCCTTTTACAAAGTAATATTAAACAATTCATTTAAATTTCAATTTTCCACAAAGAAAAACCCTAGTTCATATGGACGTCACCCCTTTAGGGGACGTTTTGGCACTAGGAGGAGGTCGTTGGTGATGGAGGAGAGTGGAAAGGCTTCCCAAAGCCACATGTCAAGCATAAAAAACACTTCCTCCATGATCAAGGCTCAAGCCCCTTCAAAACGCCCTTGTTCCAATGCATGTCACCTCACCACCAAGCCTTAACCCCCTAGGTGATGTTAAGCCTCTCCTAGGAAAAATGTTTGGCACGTGGGGTCTAGGTTATGTCGTCTAAGTCATCTTCTAGGCCTTCCAAGTTTGATATTTCTCATATAGCATGTGGGCCCTTGGCATCCACCTGTGGGCTTCAAGCCTCATGGAAGCCCAAGCTAGGCTTGTTCTTCCAAAAATGTCCTCCAACTAGGTCCTGCAAAGACAAATAAGCACGCCCTCCAAGGATCTCAAGTCATAACATCATGATAAGTGAATCCAATCAATAAATGAGCCACCTAAGCATGTGCATCAAAGATCACTATGTCAAACAATTAAGTGCTCAAAGACATTATGCGACTTTTCAAGCTTGAATATGGGACGGTTGACGAGGAGTCCTATTGGGTAGATCTTGCCCTAGGTCAAGGAGAGTTTCCAAGTGATCCCTCTCTAATCCATGTAAAGTGGGTGAAGTGGTTAGGGTCAAGACTCAATGGACATAGGGCTCATGACATACAAGAGGTCGTAGTGTCTCATTCATGGGTGCCTTTGTAGAGGGTGTGTGGTACCTTCGTCCACAATGCACTTTTCCCAAGCCCATTATTTTTCCATTCTTTCATAAATTTAAGGAAAGGTTGAAGGCCACTGCCCTGGCATGGTGTCCAGATAATGGCAGTGTCACCCACAAACACCTAGTGGAAATGAGAAGGTTGGCTCGTGATGCGACCCCCTTTCTCTCAGCCATGCAACTGAGAGCCATTACCCTGGTTTGGTGACCAGATAATGGTAATTTCATACAACTATATATTCATGGACATGATAGGTCGGCCCATGATGAGACTTCATATCCTCCAACTAACCTTTTAAGCATTCTTAATCATATTTTATTGTGGGTACCCCTTTTCTCAAAGATAAATGTTTCATTTCTTTCTTGGGTGATCCCTGGGAGAAGAATATAGAAGGTTCATACATAGGATTTTATCTTTTACCCAAAATCAATCCCTCTAGGCCTTCAACCCCTTCTTCCCATAGAATGAGGGACAACCCCTTCTTGGGTCAATACACCCTAAAATCCCAAGAGATAATGAAATGGTAAGAAATAGTGATGGAAAGTAGTAAGTATGGTTGGGAATGGTACGATGGATCTTAAAAGGAGTTCATAGTAGAAAACCCATCCCAAAGGAAGACCACTTACTAGGGAAAAATGTCTACCACCAAGGTGAAGCAGGGAAAAAGGAATAATTTCCATGCATATATCATGAAATCTAGAGCAATTTAAGATACAACGTACTCAAATTCCTTAAATATTGAAATTATGATCACCATAGTACTGACTTGTAACTCATGGAGCAAGGCCTACTACCTTCTGGAAGCCAACTGATGTGGTGGATGCCATCTGAAAATTTTTGACCTCGGTGGTGGTGAGAAAGGTCTCCATCTGTGCAAAAGGATATTTTTGTTCATGTAATCTCTCAGTGCTCCATATCTGCAACCTGAGGGCCTTGAGACATAATCTCCTTAGTTATCCACAAAATGGGGATAACATCTGGCTCCTACTTGGGGACATGTACTCGTTGTAGAGTGCATGAGAACCACAACATCTCCTGGTAGACCTGGTCCTACCAAAAACTCAGAAAAATGGATCAAAGCATCTATGGTGGTGTTATCACTCTTCATCCATATATATATAAAAATCCTAAATAGAAACTAATATAGAAAATACAAATTTTGATATTTTTTTCAAAAATTTCTAAGCTAAGCATGAAATCAATATGCAAGTAGAGCAAAATGAAAATGAAATGCATCTAAACTAGTATGAGMATTCAAGATGAAAATGCAGGGGAAAGCAAGATGACTTACCTACTTACCTGGGGCATGGGCCCTGAAGAAGCCAKGTGACCTATATGTAAGGTTGGAGAAGAGATCCATCCACTRGTAATGGCATCTTCCTCCCGTGTAATGTTKCCAGATAGTACCTTTCTTTATCAKAMTTCTTCTTGATGATGTAAGGGACAAGCCAYGAGTTGTTATCTTTCTGTTCATATCTAGGCTTACCCTTTCTTTTGTCCCACACGAGTGCAATACTTCCTTTGTTAAAATTGATGCAAGGTGTATTTTCAACGTATGGAGGCTCTGTGCAKACTGTCTCTTTGATGATCTCTTCATGTTTCTCATCTTCTTTCTACAAAATATGGATAGACACCRACTCCTTCCCATGGTATTTTTCAATTTTCTTCTTATTTKTCCATGGAAGAAACATCTCTATGGAATCTTCATGTATGAAAGGTAGCTAAGATGGATCATACTCAATAACCTGTGGAGGCATATCATAGTAGTGTTCACTAACATAATTAGKGCCYCTCAGATCCATCACATGTGTATCATTCTTTTCCTTATTGTGTAAGATTTCATATGTGCCATCGCCCATGGGAATATATGCATGTGTAAGGCTCATGCTAAGAAAACCCCCAAGGTTTGAGGACCAATTTCTCGACAAGAGAATCCCCCAAGCATCCAAAACATCGATCACTAATATGTCCATGAGGATGTTGATATGTGGAAAATCAATCAAAAATACTTGAACGTCTTCACACACCCCAAAGACCTCGACCCTCCGTGAATCAATACCACGTATATTTCCATAAGATCAGGTTATCTTCAAACCAAGTTGTTCCATCACCTTTAATGACATGACATTTGTTGAGGCCCCTGAATCAAGCATGCAGTTGTTCAAGCGAAGGCCATTCATTCCTAATGAAAGATAGAAAGGGGGATTCTTGTCCCTTGGTTGATCGAGATACATAGTGTTCAAAATTATGCGAGAATATTCATTCTTGGTTGGCACCTATAATACTTTCAAAACTTCCCTTTTTACAAAAGGGATCTTACACATCTCTATCACCGGGACCATCATATTCAGTTTTCCAAACATGCTTGCAACATCTATATTTAACTGAATACCATCTGTAGGAGTTGTCTTAGGAAGAAACTCACATACCAGAGGTGGAGGTGGTGGAGCCACCTTCTCTGTTGATGGAAGAGGAGTATCAAGATGTGATGGAGGGCCTGAAGCTTTATTTTTTCTAGTATAGGTCAGATATTCCCTCCTCCTTAATTTCTTTTTATGATCATCTATTAATTGATTCAAGGCCCAGAGTCTCCCCTCTCTTTCTCCTCTTCTTCAAGATTCATTGTTCTTCTCTTGGGTAAATTGTTCCTCTTGGAAAGTGAAAATAATATCAATGAAATTCATATCATCAAGAGAATCTTCGTCTCATCGGGGGCATTCATCTTCTCTGTGGGGTTCTTGGCACGGGAAGCACCAAGCTTCTACATCAACTATCCCAACTGGTCTCAAGGTGTCTAGATTTTTGGTTTTCATTGATCTCAACTATTGGAGAGTGATATTGTAGATTGATTTCAACCCTTAGTGATTGATGTCAACCCTTGGAGAAAGTTCGATAGCGAATTCTGGTAGCACAAAGATTTGGGTAATGGACCCAATGTTGTTTCATGTATAATGGTATGATTTTTAATATATTTGATGGTAAGAATATTCTATATGGATAGTACATGTCATTCCATTTCTGGTAGTATGTGGAACGTCACATAACTCCTCACGGTTAGAGAGTTATGGCCATGAGAAGTTAGAGAACCCAGTTTTGGGTAATGGACCCAAGTTTGTTTGATGGATAATGGTATGAGTTTTGATATATTTGAAGGAAAGACTATTATATATGGATATTACATGTCATTCCATTTCTAGTGGTATGTGGAACGTCACATAACTCCTCACGGTTTGAGAGTTATGGCCTTACGAAGTTGGAGGACCCTCATATGTTGGCTTGAAGCCCCAAAAGGTCAAAGAAGTCAAAGAGCTTGCAAAGAAGAAATTATTATTTAAATGATAAAGTAAAGTGAAAAATTCAATAAGGATTATTTAAATAATAAAGTGAAGTGACAAAATCAAAGAAGATTATTTAAATGATAAAGTGAGGTGACAAAGTCAAGGAGGAATATTTAAATGATAAAGTAATGGAGAACTTTCTAATTATGGAAAGTGGTTAACTCTAAAAATGAGGAAAATAGGTTAAGTGAACTATAAATGGGTTAAGTGACCCAGAAATAGGTTGAGTGACCTATAAATGGGTTGAGTGACCTAGAAATGGGTTAAGTGACCTAGAAGATGCTTCTAAGGAAGATATTTGGAGAGTATAAATAAGAGGCAAGGCTCTCTCATTTTATATCACACTTGAGCATATTGAATATCTATAGGTGAGTAAGGTAACCAAATGATATCTAAGATGAATTTTAGAGGGAAGGTGAATAAAAGAAGGTTGGAATTCAAGGGAGGATAAATTCTTTTGATGATGCTTTCTAAGGCATGTTATTTACAGGTCATCTCACAATTTCCGCAATAATTTTTTTTCTAGAATGACTCAGACTATGATATTGATATTCCATTGAGGAAACATATCCAAGTATCTGTGGTAAAAAATTTAGCTTGTGGGTCGTTGTATTTTTGGAGTTACACTCCGTGGAAAATAGGGTTTGTGGCTAGTCCTGAAACTAGTCTAAAACAAGTGTTTCGGGTAAAAATTTCATAACTTATTCATAAAAGCTCCAAATTTAGTAATACCAAATGTGTTGGTTATATTATAGTTGGTAGTATTCTGTGTAACATTATAAGATCTATTAAACAAATATTTCGTGCGGGGCACACTCTACAATGTCACTCTCTAGAATAAGCCAGAATTCAGCAAGGTATGCCATTTTTTCTATAACTCATTTTCTAAGAGGTTCCAAGTAGTGACATGTGGAGGAATTGCATAAAACAAAATGAAGAACATTGTGTATCAATTTCATATATTTATTCATTACAGGTACATAGTTATTATTATTTCAAGTTAGGGTTGTTGACTAATCCAAAACTAGTCATGTGAAACTAAAGAAACGTTTGATGAAAATGCTAGTCTCTTGTTGTTAAAGTTAAGGAATGTTTGCAGGTATGTGATCATATACACCAGTTCTATTACAGAGTTACAAATAATATTTGGATGATAAAATTGATGATGGATTTTGGTTAAGGTACATGTTGGGTACATGGTTGAGGCAAGTAGTTGATGAGTTGGCACATACATGAGGTGTATAGTTGATGATGTTGGTACATCTTGATGAGTCATAGTTGATGAGTAGTTCATACATTATTGGTACCTACTTGGTACATG
>JASDQU010172858.1:4602-15718 GCA_032191745.1 Picea mariana
CAGCCTAGAGGCAAGGCAGTTGCCCAGGATAAATATCAGAAGCCCAAGGAGGAGTGGAAAAAGCCTCAGGGTAAGGTTGAAAAGGGTGGAACCTCACAGCGAGGACAGCCACATGTTGAACCGAGAGGATAGCATACAGAGCAAAGTGGAGGATATGCTGATGGCAATACTTTTCCTCGTACTAGAGGTCGAGGTAGAGGTCGAGGTGGAGTAATCACATGTTTTACATGTGGGAAGAATGGACACAACTCATTCGAGTGTCCAGAGAAAAAGAAGGACATGGGAGAAGCTCACATCACTGAAGCGCAGAGGCGGGATGCTGAGACCGAAGATGCAGAAGGCGGAAGATCGCTTGGGATGCATAAAGTCCTTTTGACACCTAAGAAGGAGATAGGAAGTCCAATTCAAAGGACCAGACTGTTCAGAACATCTTGCAAGACCAAGGACAGGGTATGCAAGGTTATCGTAGACAGTGGTAGCACGAATAATCTCATTTCAACCGAGATGGTAGAGAAGCTGGAGCTGGAGATGACTGATCATCCCAGTCCATATAGAGTTTTGTGGCTACAAAAAGGACACCAGGTAACTGTTACTAAACAATGCTTGGTTGAATTCAAAATAGGTGGATATAATGATAAGATTCTGTGTGATGTTATTCCCATGGACGTATGTCATTTATTGCTGGGTAGACCATGGAAATATGACAGAAATGTGATTCATGATGGGAGAATGAACACATATACACTGGAGAAGAATGGGAGAACCCATATGTTGCTTCCGATAAAGGATAAGGAGGTGAAGCTGGAAGTAAGCAGCACAATACTTCTCATGAGTGGGAAGGAGCTTCTTACAGAGGTGGAGAAGAATGAATATCCACAATTCTTTGTTGTCAAAAAACCGAGAATTGTTCTGACTAGCACAAGAGTGGACGATTTACCAGATGAAGTTCAGGAACTGTTGGAAGAGTTCGTTGATATCATAGTGGACGAATTACCTCATTCGTTGCCACCGATGAGAAGTGTGAGTCATCACATAGACCTCATACTAGGAGCTAGTTTGCCGAACAAATCCGCGTATAGGTTGACACCGCAAGAAAATGAGGAAGTTAAGAAGCAGGTTCAGGATTTGATGGACAAGGGGTTGGTTAGAGACAGCTTGAGTCCATGTGCTGTTCCAACAGTACTCAGTCCAAAGAAAGACGGAGGCTGGAGGATGTGTAATGAATCAAGAGCGATCAACAAAATCACCATCAGGTACAGGTTTCCACTACCGAGAACGGATGATCTGATGGATTGCATGAGCAGGGAAAAGTATTTTTCAAAGATTGATTTAAAAAGTGGATATCACCAGATTCGCATGAGAGAAGACGATGAGTGGAAGACAACCTTCAAGACCAACGAAGGGTTGTATGAATGGCTAGTCATGCCATTTGGCTTGACGAATGCGCCAAGTGCTTTTATGAGGCTGATGAATGAAGTCCTGAGGGAGTTCATCGGAAAGTTCATCATTGTTTATTTGGATGATATACTAATTTACAGTAAATCAGAGGCTCAACATCTGAAGCATTTGGCCATTGTGATGAGGAAGCTACAGCAGGAGAAACTGTTGATCAATATGAAGAAGTCCTCATTTATGCAGACACAACTCATTTACTTGGGTTTTTTTTATTTCAGAGAATGAGTTGAGGATGGATCCAGATAAGGTAGAAGTGATCAAGAATTGGCCATCACCGAGAAATATTTTCGAGGTGAGAAGTTTCCATGGTTTGGCTAGTTTCTACAGAAAATTCATCAGGAATTTCAGTGGAATTAGCACAGCAATGATGGATAGAGTGAACAAGCAGCATAAATATTTTCACTGGACAACAGAGGCTGAGAGGAGATTCAATCTGTTGAAGCGAAAGATCACAGGGAAACCGGCTTTGGTGTTGCCCGATTTCCAGAAAACATTTCAAGTGAAATGTGATGCAAGCGGGTATGCCATAGGAGCAGTCTTGAGTCAGGAGGACAGGCCAGTTGCATATTTCAGCGAGAAGCTGGATGAGACAAAATTGAAATACTCCACATATGATAAGGAGTTCTACGCTATCATACAGGCGTTGAAAAAGTGGAGGCATTACTTGATCCCAAAGGAATTTGTTTTATATAGTGACAATCATGCATTACAGTTTGTGACTCAACAAGAGAAGTTGAATCAGAAACATGCAAAATGGGTAGAGTATATGCAGAATTTCACATTTGTGATTAAGCATATTTCGGGTACTGCTAACAAAGTGGCTGATGCTTTGAGCAAAAAATGTTTGTTGCTGCAGGAGTTCCGAGTCAAGACATTGGGTTTTGAGAATCTTAGGGACATGTACGCAGGTGATGCAGATTTTGCAGAAGCGTATGAAGCAGCTGAGAATACAGTTCTCAGAGATAGAAGCCCTTGGATAGATTACATGATCCAGGAAGGATTGATGTTCAAAGGCAATCAACTATGTATTCTGAAATGCTTCATAAGGGAGAACTTGTTAAAAGAGAAACACAGTGGTGGATTAGCAGGTCATTTTGGCCATGAAAAAACATTTGCCAAGTTGAATGAGCCATATTTTTGGCTGGGGATGCAAGCAAATGTCAAGCGATTTGTTGAAAGATGCAGAGTTTGCCAGCATTGAAAGGGAAGAAAGAAGAATGCAGGGTTTTATCAGCCATTGCCCATACCAGAGAGGCCATGGGAGGCGATCAACATGGATTTTGTATTGGGTTTGCCGAGGACACAAAGGGGTGTTGACTCTATCTTTGTGGTAGTAGAAAGGTTTTCAAATATGGCGCATTTTATTCCATGCCAGAAGACCAGCGATGCGACTCACATCGCAAATCTGTTTTTCAAATAGATCGTGAGACTTCATGGATTGCCGAAAAGCATAGTTTCGGACAGGGATACTAAATTCATAGGGCATTTTTGGAGGACCTTATGGAAGAATCTAGGGACTAACTTGGAATTTAGTTCTTCTTATCACCCTCAGACGGATGGACAAACAGAGGTGGTCAACAGAAGTCTGGGAGATTTGTTGAGGAGCTTGGTGACAGAGCACCATAGCAGCTGGGAAAGCATCTTGCCACAGGCAGAGTTTGCATACAACGATTCAGTGAATCAGAGTACAGGCAAGAGTCCATTTCATATTGTGTATGGTACACAGTTGAGAGGAGTTTTTGAACTGAAGGATTCAGAACAGACTGTGACTAGCAGCGCTAGTGCAGAAGAGTTCGCTGAGGCGATGAGAGAACTTCACAGCAGGGTGAAGCAACAACTACAAAATTCAAATCAGGAATATAAGTGCAGAGCAGATCAACATCGGAGACAACTTCAGTTTGAAGTTGGTGATCTAGTTTGGGCACACTTGAGGAAGGAAAGGTTCCCAAGGGGAACATACAATAAACTCAATATGAAGAAAATCGAACCATGCAAGGTCTTGAGAAAATTAAGAGAAAATGCTTATGAGATTGAGTTGCCGGATGGCATCGGGATATCTCCGATATTCAATATCGCAGATTTATACCCATACAAGGCTGGAGGAGCAGAGACTGGGACTAGGGAACCAGTGGTCCAGTGGATGAAACAATAGCCAGTAGCAGAGAAGCCGCAGATGGAATGCATACTGGACAGGAGAGTAGGTAAAAAGACCAGGAGAAAAGAATACTATGAGTATCTGGTCAAGTGGAAGAATCACCCAGTGGAAGATGCCAGCTGGGAGAGCGAAGTGGAAATACAGAAGCATGGACAGACTGTGTAGGAGCTCATGGATAGGAGCCCATGAAAATTTTCAAGCGAGGAGTATATGATGCAGGAGCATCGCCAGAACATCAAGCGAGCCAGCGCGGCGGCAGAAAGACAGCTGGACAAGCCAACACAAATTTTGAAAATACTTTGAAATTGTTGCGCGATCTTAAATGAGCCATTTATGAAGGCGCACTTTGTATATTGTAATGGACCTTGAGCGGATAGCTCTCATCCTTAGGTAGACAGTCAGCATTTAGTAAATTTAATGCTGTTAGATAGGAATTTAATTCTAGATGTGATAGCGTAGAGTCCAAGAGTGAAACGGGATATAGACACCCTCCTTGTACATTGTAAAATAATTCTGAATCGAATTGAGAGCATTCATAAGAGAAGAGCAAGCAGAGAACCTTGTATGAAGAACACCCATGTACAGACATTGAATTAATAGAAAGAGCTTTGATTCAATTCCATCAGTTGTGTTATTCTCTTTGTATTTATGATGTTATATTCATGAATGTTTATTTCCTGTCATACATTTGCTTTTATATGTTGTGTATGTGATTTCATGGTTGAATAGAAGTCTAAGAGGGAATGTGAATGAGTTTCAATTGTTTCTCTAATTGAGCCAAGAGTTTCCTGCAAGGAGTGCAGTTGAATTGTCCGCAAGGAGTGCGTTGACATAAGGGTTCAATTAAAGTTAGCTTTTGTTCTCATTCATCTCAGAAGTGCAGATTTGGCACCAGAGCTCTGCAAGGCGTTTGTAGGCTAAGCGAAGATTCAGAGTTGCGAGTTTGAGCAAAGGAAATCAAAGACTGTTGCTGCAGGAGTTGCGCAGAGTCAAAGGGATTCAACACTGAAGAGTTGTTGAATGATTACCACGAGGAGCACGCGCAAGTCACTCTAAAATAATTAGAGTGGAAAAAATCAGGAGGAATAGACCATTTGAACTCCCTCAAGACTAAGTGCAGGGAAGTTGTCGTTGGAGGTTGGAGGAAAGAGTCGCAGGTTGGAGAGCGAGCAAATGAGTCTCGTGGAGAGGATTCAAACCTCAGGAGGGGCAGCACTGTTGATCTAAGTCAGTCAGGGCCGTTGGATTGTTCACGAGATCGCCAATCGGAACCTCATGAGGAAAGTTTCCTAAGTTTGGTAAGGAGAATCGCGAGATTGCGAGAACCGAGATCTCGACTACTCCGAGGATAGCATGAGTCTATAGGAGTTGGCAAGTGGACAGGTGGCACCTCACATCTCGGGAGCTCGTAAGTGGAAGGGATAAAATATTGGTGTCAAAGGTCGCGAGATCACGAGGTCAGTGAAGTGGTGAGAGGATCTGGAGCGTCCATCTGGAAAGGACAGGTGGCGGAGATCTAAGGATCTCGCGAACTCGGAAGCTCGCAGGGTGAGAACCCAAGTATTGGGTATCCCAAGTCACGAGGACGCGAGGAGCAAGAAGGTGAATAGCCGTTGGATCCAGACCGCGGGAGGACCATTGGATCCGCACGTGGGCTCATGCATCGGATTATTGCGAAGAAAAGGCTCGAGGAATTGGCACAGAAATCGCGAAGTCACGAGGGAGCGAGGTCGTGAGTCTCGACACCTCAAACCTCAGAAGTTGACGGGGAAGTTATTCAACCTCGCGAGTAGCGAAGTCACAAGGTAGCGATAGCATGGAATTCCCAAGAGAAGTGACGGGTGTGGACGGGTCAAGTCACACATGCACATTAGAGTTTCGGTACCTCGGGTATTGGAGGTTGGAGAACCAAAAGTTTGGTATCGCGAGTAGCGAGGTCACGAGTAGCGGAATCCCTCAAGTAAAAGTAATCAAGTTGACTGACCATCGGGTCTCAGGGATCTGAGAACCCAGGGTTCAACCTTTGAACTCGCGAAGTCACGAGTTCCGATCCGCCGAGAAGTTAAGGAAGGGGATCGCGCAACGAAGAGAATCTGTGGGTAGGAAGATTCCCGATAGGGAATTAGAAGAACCTTAGAGTTCTTTGGGCCGAGAAGAAGAAGGTCCTATGAGAGCGGACGTGCCTGCGAGGGTGGTGCGCGACTACGTCACACCAGAAATGACACTCTCGATAGCACCGAGATCTATCAAAATACTAAGGGTCTGGTCAACGATGATACCAGTCGTCTCGAGCAAAGTCGACTGATGCTCTGCCTAACAGTTATTCACTGCTGCATGAATCCGATGGGCCTTTCCCATATTTCCCACGGTAGTGGGTCTAGATGATCCGGATGCTCTAGTCCTCTCTATAGAACAGTCGCACTGGTAGTGTGGCTCCCCACACATCCAACACCCCTTCTTTGGCCCAGTAGTCCTAGTACCCGAAGTAGAATACGATGGCCCACTGGCCTAGAACCTTGGTCTGTTCTGTTGAACAGGCCTAAACTGCTATTGCTGCGGGCAACGCTGTTGTTGATGCGGTGGTCCCCGATAATCTGTCCGCTGCTGAGGCAACGGTCGTCGTGGTGTAGTGAAAGTGGATCCCCTCTAGAAGCCACGATATCCTGGCATAAGTCTCGCTGGTGTCTGGTGCTGTTGTGTTCCAGATGAACCCTGCCCTGCTGGTCTCATTTCTGATAAGCTCCTCCTCTGCTATGAGGGCCTTTTGGATGACATCGTGTAAGGTTTGAGGCATCAAAATCCTAAACTTTGCACGTAGGCTACCGTTAAGGTCGAATACGAACCTGCTGACCTTAAGTTTCTCGGTGTTAAGGTGTGGAGCATACCGAAGCAGCTCCATAAAATGTGCCTCATAAGGTGTTGAACTCATTGAGCTGATGCTTATTGAATTCCTCTAAAATGTACCTCTCTCGAAATCGTTCCTCGAACAGTTCCCATGACACGTCTTCAACGACCATGTTCAGCTATGGTAGGAGCGTCTTCCACCATAGAAGAGTGCTCCCCTTCAGTTGAAAGAGCGCCATGCAGACCTTCATGTTGGAGGTATAATCGTGAAGTGCAAAGCACATCGCCATGTTCTCCAACCATGCCTTGACGGCTGCGTCGTCTAGGGCACCAAAGAACTCAGGAAATTTGACCTTCTCGAGTTCACGGTGAATGCTACTAGTAACGACCGGTGCATGTGGAAGAACCTCAGCGGGTGCTGACACCCTGGCCTCATCTCTGTCCAAACGGTTGATCAGTGCCTTGGACATGCACTGAAAAGATCTCATCATCCTGACTACATCACCAACTACTATCTGCTCTTGTCCGAGAACCTTCTCATCTCCCTGGGGGTTAGACCCCTCAGGTGTGGATGCTACTGGAGGCGTCGCGCCTCCTCCCCTTGCACCCTGTCGTTTGCCTCCACGGTGTCCTCTAACCATGATTACCTGCATGCACACAAGTCAACTCAATTAGAAACAGTATAATCAAATCATAACAATGAAAGCCATAATGATCCCAAGTCATGGGTTGAACCCTGCTCTGATACCATATGTAACGAACCTCCTCGTTACGACGACAATCCTCTTATAACAAGTGCAATTTTTTTTATTTTTGTGTGTGCGTGTGTGCAAGGGAAACAAGACATTATACTATGCACCGCCACATGACGACGAATCATGATGCATGCCACTGCGATATCAACATAAAGATCTAAGACACACATCAACATCTATCAGCAATGAACAACAATTAATCGACCAAATAATAAGACTGACTACCCATCCGTCCTACCCTGCAATGGTTAGGACCTCCAAGACACATAAGCAACGCTCAAGCCTAGGTTCCCATTGATTTTAACCATTTCAGGTCTCAGGGATGGCGACTGTTCTGAGGAACATGGAGGCATCTACATCCTGCCCGACGCAAGCAGACCAAGCACACAAAAGTTTACGACTCAGTACAACATTAAATTAAACAAGGGACTACAATCTACATTAGTCTTAAGTCCATTCCATCATGCAACTTTAGATCATAATTTGTCATCAAGGTACCCTCTAATTCAGCATTGAAGGACCTTAATGTGCAAGTCCGAACCTTGACTGGATTTAACATTTAACAATATAATTAATCATTAGTTATAATCGTAAAAATAATGTATAGTTACAAATTATCATTTAACGCAGTAACTAACATTTAGTCTACAATCCTAGATCAAAATTAACGCAATATTCTAAGATCGTTCGATGCAATCATTAAAAATCCACAGTAGCATTAATGCAATAATCTGAATTTATAAATCAATGATTAATAATTATGAACCAACAATTAATTCAACCATGCCATAATTATAATCAATAATTAGTGCAATATTCTAAAATCATTTGACACAATAGTTATAAAATTAACACTATCATTAACAAAAATGATGGCAATAATTAAGAAGATCTTAAGAAATACTTTTATCTCCAACATAAACCGTTGTTACAAGCCCATCATAACATGTCTAAAAGCAATTTATCAAGAAGGTGCAATATAAATTTAGCCTTAAAACAATCATAAGCACAATTTTGAATTACAGTGTCAACCGAGCACTCTCTAAATCAAATTGCCCTACCATATTATTATGTGTTTTAGGTGTTCGAGTTTAACATCAATATACAGTAATTACATATGTACATATAACAATATGCCAAGGATTATATTGTGTACCACTTGACAATCTTACCCAAATTCCTCTTGTTTCCCCCCCTCTTCTTTCTCCAGTGGCAAAGGGATCACATAAACATAACTCGGACACACATGGATTAAAATGAAAATGAGTCGCTAGAGATTTATAATTTACATACCTCCTTTTTGTATATGAAATAATGAACTCTGGAAATGGGGCTATAACTAAGGAAAAAGGGAATCTCTAAAGCTATTTGATGCTAGACACAAATGTTGATTAATCTCCAGAAACTATTAAATCAATTGACACAAGCAAAAGATCCATTCATAGGGAAGTTATTACATTTCCACATTACTCCAAGAAAATAATATCTATATTAACATTACCATAATATTATCAATGTCATTAAACATTACATGACATTGACATTACCATAAAACATTACCAACCTTGAATTTAACCTTAACCTAAACGTTAGCATTAATAATAACAACATACTTCATTAACATTACTATAATACAACAATAACATTAAATTTTAACAGCCCAACCCTAAGCCAATTAAAAGAATAAAAACAATCAGTAGCAAGAACCTAATGGTTATGAGTGCTCGTCAGAATTAAGGGAAACTTTTAAAAAGCCCATGCCAGACTAATTGGCAGCTAACAAAATGGCTACTGACTCGCTCAACAAGTATCAGAAATCCAGAATCAGCCTGGCAACCAACAGATGGCACCTTTATCCTGGACGCGTGGAGACACCCATATAACAAACGAAGGGCTGCATGTCTGTTCCAAATCTCATAGAAGGTGAGGTGCATGTGTACTGTCAAAGGTTTTCACAATCTGAGGAAGGTTAAAGAAGTTGGGGGGGAGGATGCAACAGTAAAGACAGAGGCGCAAAATTAAAGGTTGCAGAGGCGAAGATATGAGATTTAATTGGTGTCTGGTCGAGCCAAACAAAAACGAGTTACAACCCAACAGAAGATAGCACAAAGATTCATTTAACTGTGGGTAAGGAATATGAATTGCATCCCAATACGTGCAAAACGATGCATGTGCCAATGCCTTAGAGTGCATAGGTTGGAATTGGTGGAATCGCTAACCAGAATCACCTAAAGGAAAATACTTCGGTGAAGATTGCCAGGATGCAACTTCAGAAGTAATTTAAAATTCAAAAAGCCCCAAGCAAAGTCTGAAAGTGTTGCATGAGTTCGCTGTTAGGAATGTCATTGCTATCACAATCAAGAGAATAAGGGTATAGTCTGATATCCACGGTTAAGTTTTCAGGAATGTAAATCTAAAACCCATTAAAATTTAGCGGTCAGAAGTAGATTTCATTCCAACAGCGAGGTGAACAGGCGCGATTTATCAAAGGAAACCACCAAGTCCGCACACAACAATTGATTAAGAGCACGATTTGATTAAGGATGCTAATGCTCCATGATTAGTTTAAACGCTGAACTACAGGCAAAAAGGAAGGGGCCGGATAGAGCTCTGTGTTCTAAATCAACAGTGTGTTTCAGTCAATTGTATAATGATGCGTCAGACATGTAAATTCTAAGCATGATAGTAATTTCGAACTGGTAATTTCAATCCAGATCAGGCAAGTAACTTTTAACCAAAAGGCATTATTGCCAGTTCTAAATACAAAACTACACTACGTAAATTTTAAAGCATAAAATTTCATTTCATAAAGTTCATTACAAATTTCTAAACGAAAACTTCATTACATAAAATTCCACTACACAAATTTGAACATAAAGTGCACAGCAGTCGAATCGGACCCTTAAGGCATTACATACATGTAGATTCAGTCAAAATTCGGCATATAACCTTGGGAATTGAAGAAGACATGTAAACTCATTGACTCAGATATGTTAATTCCGATTTAGAAATATAAATCTAAAATTCCAGAAATCGATTCAGACATGTAAAAATTCAGTCTTAAAATTCAGACATATAATTTCAGTCATAAGAATTTTCAAACACAAAAAATTTGGAGATTGTTCGGCATATAAATTTAATCCAAAATTGAGCAGGTTAGAGGGATGGGTTCCCTGCACAATGAAACCATTTACCACCACTAATAATACACCTACATATCTAAGGCATACATCCTACACAGTCTATCATTCAACCGAAGGGCATACCTTTACCTGTTTGCCTGCTCCGAATGTCATCTGCGCGCTCCGTGCAAATCCTGCTTGTTGACCATCGAGACTACATCAGTACCTCCCGGCCAATGCTAGGGGTACTCTGCTTCCCCCTTATCCCCCCGAGCTGCAAAGGGGCCACACAATATCCAGATGGTACGTCTAGATCCCAGCTCGCCTCACAAGGCTGAGCTACCACTCCTATCCGAGCTGGGAAATTCCAATTCCCCACAAGTAATCAGTCAAGTCACAAATCTGGCAGCATAACGTTACGCTAACAGTCTATCCCCTACTTCCTCCTCCTTCCTCTCTTTTATAGAGTTTTTTCTAAGTTTTAATAAAAATCTTCTAATAATTCTCCTTCGTACAAGTGTCATCCATCCCCCACTTTCCTCCAATAATATTTTCTTTAAATTAATAATTGTCTCATTTCCCTCACCCACCTAGAGTTACTCCTAAATTTACTCCTAGGTGTCCCTAGATTCCCTTATAGGTTTTAAAATCTTTCCCTAAAAGAAATTGCTAAATCAGTTCAAAATTAGGAGTTTCTTTAAATGCCGATTCTTTCCTAAGTTGGTTTCTTGCTTTTGCCCATGAGTTCCCTCTTTCCCTCTTTAGGTTACCTCCTTTCCCTAAAT
>JASDQU010172860.1:0-20312 GCA_032191745.1 Picea mariana
CCCAGCTTATCATTCGAAGACAAAGCATATTGATGTTCAGTATCACTTTGTGAGAGACATGGTTGAGGAAAAGAAGGTGTTGCTGGAAAAGGTTGACACTTGAAGAATGTTGTAGATTCATTGACAAAGTTTGTGAGCACAGAAAAGTTCTCCTGGTGTAGAGTAACAATGGGCATTGCTGCCCTGGATTGTTGACTATATAATCCTCTGGATCCTTGGATGCAAAGAAAACAACAAGTGGGAGAATGTTGAGTATGTGTTATATTCTTTGCATGTGTGTGTGTGTGGGCGCGTCAGATTTGACAACTGCATCTGGCAATCCCTCTAGTAGTGATCTTTATGTCGTGTGCGCCGGGCACTTTCCTAGGGGGGTCCCGGGGGGGGGCATGTATGCCCCCCCTGGTTACGCATAGCGTTCGGGGCAACGCCCCGAAATTTTTTTTNTATCTACGGAATACCTAAAAACATTGTATATATTGTATGGTGAATGGTGAAATTCGATATAATGAACATAAGAAAGGTTTTCTCGGTTGAGGGTTTCCGATATAAAATCTTTGTGTATGAGCCATTGATTAAATTCTGTTTTGCTTAAGAATCTATATGCATTGCTTTACTTCACAGGTTTAAAACTTACATTGCACACTACCCAATGCATTCTTTTATAAATCTGAAAATGACATTTTCCCTCCAAAGTGTCTTTTCACCTTCCCCAACCCTAAATTCAAAGGCCAAGATTAGATCTTGCCTTTTTCAAGATCAAGGGTCATGATCCATTCCCTCCAAAATGAATCACTCAAAATATTAAGTGATTTCACTTTATTACATAAGTGCTTTATGAAAATAAAGTCACTTTAAAATTAGAAGGCACACTTTATTAAAAAGTCACTTTAATAAAATAATCACTTTACAACTTTATAAAAAACTATTACAAAGTTAAGTGCGGTGTAAACATAAGGTAACATCCGCATACAAGACAAAACAAGTGGAGTACCTCCCGAGCTAAAAAACTAACAATATATACCTCCATAATGACTAGGTGGAAAAATGTTCATATAACATTAAGCATTAAAATAATAATACAAAATTAAAAATTAATAATAAAAAATAAAAAAAACAAAATAAACTTAATAGTTCATAGAAAAATTATTAAACTTGTAACGACAAAATGTGAACTATAAGTTATTTTCCAAAAAAATTAATTAAATAAACAACAATGGAATATTAAGTATATTCAATTTCTATCTCATTGTTAACATAAAAAAAAGTTTATTAAACTTATAAATTTTCATGTATTAATGATAAATATATGAAATAATAAATATATAAATTAGATTCATGAAACAAAATGTTGTTTATCAAATTTTTTTAGTATATATTTATGAAACAAAATATTGTGAGTGAGCATAATGGTTAAGAACATGTGTTTCCTCTTTAAAAATGTAATTGTTTAACTAGATTGGAATTGTTAATACAGCGTTACCCATAATTTGCTGAAAATTACCAATTATAACAACGATTTCCCATATCATAGCCGCGGTTTCAATGTTACCCAGCGTTACCCATATTTTCTCGTTTCTCCAGTTAAATTTTCTACGTTTCTCCGTTGATGTGTGTTTGTTTGCCCCAATCCATTGATATGTATATTTGTTTCTCTAGCTAAATTTTCTGCATTTCTCCACTTAAATTTTCTGCGTTTCTTCTACGGCCACCTTCATCATTTTGACATATTCTGCGTTTCTCCAGTTAAATATTCTGCGTTTCGGCCGAACAGAGTTATACAACGTCTGGGTATTCGCGGTGAAGTCTCCTGTTGCATCGGCTTGAAGAAAACGATCGTATTTTATAAGGGGAAGGCGCCCAAAGGGAAAAGGCCGACGTGGATCATAAATATAGGCTGCCACAGCTCGAAATTCACAGAATTCAGAAGGTATTTTTTCCATTTGCCATGGTCATTTCACTTATATGATATAATTAATATTTTCATTTTTTTAACATAAACTAATTAATATAAATATTAAGAGGAACTTTTCCATAGAAAACAACAGTAAAAGGAGCTCCCACCTGAGCAGAAAATAATATAATCCTACCTAGTTTGCTATTTTGCTCTTCAGAGTTGATTACATATTTGTGAAACCTCCCTAAGCACGATAGAAATTTTTAGAACATACTCCATTTAGAAGAAACAAAATCCTGAACTTTTGGAGTTCTAGGAAGAGGCAGATGCCCTTCCTCTATTTCCATGGGAGTGGTGCCTTGATTGCTGGTGCCTATACTAGTGTCAATGCCATCCTCTCGAGGAAGAATATTGTCATGAAAGAAAGATGCAGAAGTGGATTGTGGATTGATATGGGACCTTAGTTGTTGTATATCCAACTCCATGACATTGATAATGATAATGATAATGATTACTAATCAATTGTATACTTAAAATTAAAAAATACAAAGATGTAGTTATATGTAAAATGTAAATTAATTGTAATAAAATGACTATATTAATTATAATAAAATGATTATATTTACAAAATGTATATTAATCGTAATAAAATGATTATATTTACAAAATGTGAACCAATGTAACACTATAGTAAATAAGAGTAAATTAATTATAATATAGCTTTGTTTTATAAAAAAATATAAACTTATTTTAAATGTAATCTATATATATTATTTTTGTTAATTTTTTAATAAAAAAATATACATAAATACAAAGAGTATTATTTAATGAAACATAATATATTTCATGCTTACTCATTAATAATATATGAATATTATATATTATTAATAATAAACAATTTTATGGGTATTCATGTTTCAAAAAGAAATATCTTTGTTCTAAATAAAGATACAAATGAATGAAGCCCCAAAAACCAAGAAAAAAATATGGGGTTTTCACTTATTGAATTTGTGACATAGCATGTTCATTCATGGGATATTAAATAATACTCTTAATTACACCAGATATTGAAAAATATTTCCCAAAATCCTTTTATTGAACCTCCCTTTCAATACATATTTCAATTGAAAAACCCCCTAATTTTTGCTAGATATCCTATATATCCATTTTTTCCATGGAATTTTTAATACCCATTTTTATTTCTACCCTACCATGGAGACAAGACATAACTTTTATAAGCCTGTAAATAAAAAAAATAACCCAAAAATAAGCAAACAAGTGCATTGACATCCCAACATATAAGGGATATGCTATAGGATTTTAAGCACAAGCCAAGATCTAATTGTGAGAAAAAATATACACTAGCAAAATTGTGAGAAAAACATAGAAGAGAGAATGAAATAGCACTCAAAAAGACAATATCTTTGAATAAACAATACAAATTTCACTCCTATATTCATTCTTGACATGAGTACAATATATATAGACTCTTTGGGGAGAAAAAACAATGCGCATAAGGTTGGAGTTCTTTGTGCATGCATTAGTTAGATTTAGTCAATTCTTAACTATTCAATACCATGGGTCAATACCATGGATAATTATCATGGGTCAATACCACGAGTCACTAAATGGTATATGATAATTTTGACTCCATTAATAATAAAGGAAATGTGCACTTCCTAAGAGGCTAAGTTATCCACATCCAATGTGCATTAATTTCTCAATCAATGCCATGTGTTAGTCCTCCTATAAATAACACTACTAACAATAGGAAACCCCCTAATTTTTAGGAATGTCTAAAAAATAGAAATGGATGTCCCTTGAAAAGTGGAATGTTGTGCATATGCTCCAACACCCCTCCTAATCACAACCTCGGAGTAGGAATGATGTATGAGTCCCAACAATTTTAGTCATGTTAGGTACTCATGTAAAAACAAATAACTAAAACAAAAGTGAGGTAAAGAGGGAAAACCCACTGGGAAGAAAATCCCCCCTCAAAATGGAATGCTAACAAAAGGAAATGATAACATGATCAACTGCTACACAACTATTCCCTTTACCCCTAGAAGGTCTGTCAATGTGTTGAACTTTTGGTTAGTGAAAGTCTTCATGAAGATGTATGCAACTTTTTTTGAAGAGGGATAATACTACAGATCTATCACACCATCATGGATCTATCCTATGATTAAGTGCATGTGAACTTTAATGTGCTTGGTCCACTTTCTCTTAATTGGATATTTGCAGAATTTGAGTGTTATCACACCAAATGATTGTTGGATGATGAAATTGAACACCCAACTCTGTAAGGAAGTGTCACAACCATATAGCCTGAGTACTAGGGTTCACTGCACCCATATACTTTGCCTCTGTTGATGATAGAGACACATTTATATACTTCTTACTTGACCAACATGTATGGATATAACCAAGGTTGAGAACATATCCTGAAGTAGACTTGTGATCAATGTTATCACCAGCCTAGTTTGAAACTATGTAGCCAACAAGATTTAATGAAGACCTTGCTGCATAATGTATATCAAAGGTATTTTCCCCCTTAACATACATGAGAATCCTTTTAGTTTTCTTCCAATGTAGATCATGTGGCTCCTGCATATACCTGGAAATTGATCCAACTGCATAGGAGATCACATGGAGAGAATATGTAAGGTATAGAAGACTCCCAACCTACTACCAATACTTGGTAGGCTCCACGAAAGGAGTATCTCCACCACCTTCTAGCTTAACCCCAGAAAGGAAGGGGGTTGGAGCATACTTGCAATATGTCATTTGGAACCTATCAAGGAGATCTCTAGCTTACTTGGATTGTGTCAAATTGATTCCCAAAGGATCCAGGTGGATATCGGTGGTCACCCACCTATTCCACGGTCTCAAAATTTTTTTTTCCACGGGCTCCAAAATTCCAGGGCCGTTTTGAGGCCCTAAACGACATTTTTTGGAGATTTGGGGTTCAGGTGACTACTAAGGGAATTGACTTGGGCCAGTCGAAAATCGTTCTTCTCAGTTAGACCTTTCCAAAGGTGTATTGACCGCCCCAAAAGGAGGTTGTATGCAAAATTTATGCCCCCGGGAAGTTGACGTATCAACTACCCCCATCAGGGCCCACAAACCTTTTGGCTTTTCATATTCTAGGGCATAGGGTTTTGTATTTTCATTATGTTAAAAAGTCCCTTAGAGCCTCATTTTAATAATCATATTCTTGCGAATGCGAGTAGCCGTCACATCTCTTCTTAGAGATACGCTACCACCATTCTAGCATGTCTTTCACTCTATATTTTTACAGTCTCTGTACATTTCTTTCATTAATAGAAATCATGTATTACTGTATCTTTGCATTTATGGTTGCATATCTGATACATTTCTGTTGGATATCCGTGATATCTCTGTACATTTCTTTATTATATCAACTCTCTCATTTCGTGCCGAAAATAATCCAGATCACCAAATCAACTTGGCTGATTTCAAGATCAAGAAAGTAATGTGATAGTCCCATATATTTGATAGTAAACATATCATGCAAATTTAACTTAATTACAATAATGGAAGAGGCTAAACTCCCTGTAATTATTAAATCATATATGTAAAGAACTATAAATATAAGGGAATCCATATTCCTCAGTAAGTACACATTAAGATCATATTTTCATCTAAGGAAACCTTGTGATATAAGATAATAATCCATTTTTGCATACCATGCTTGAGGAGTGCATGCTTTAGTCCATATAATGATTTATTCAACCTGCATATTAATGACGGATATTGAACATACCCCCAAGGCTACTCCGTATATATCTCCTCATCAAGATCTCCATATAAGAAAGCATTCTTAACATCCATATGATGTACCTCCCACTTTCTAGCTGCTTCCATAGCTAGAGCTAACTAAATGGAATCCATCTTAGCCACTAGTGCAAAGGTATCCTCATAGTAAATTCCTTTTACTTTTTAATGAGTCCATCAAAAAAATTATTGCATCCCTCTTGGTCCTAAAAATCCACTTGCACTGAAGAAGTTTCTTATTGGGTGGAAGAGGAACTAATTCCCAAGTGTTGTTCTCCATGAGGGAATTGTACTCCTCTTTCATCGCTTCATCTCAAAAAGGGTTTCCCTTCATATTTTTCATAGGACTAAGGGTTTGGTCCAAGAATCATATAACAATGGATAGGTAATAAAGGCTCCATGGTTGCAAGATCTTATGGAGGGTCCAAAAAATGCAATCTAGTTCTTCGTGGATCAACAATATTACCCACTAGATCATGAGTTGCCTTAAGTGTCTATTGTACCTATTGAGGTTTTTGCTCTAGATATGGATTAGGATGCAATGATTTTCTCTCCACATGAATATCACATCGCTCATATACATACATAGGGGCTTCCAATCACTACAATGCTCGTGTCAAGGGGTACTTCATCTAACTCCACTTCATCAATAAAATTTTCACTTACACTATTTCGTGACCTCAATTTTTACATTCTTGTTTACCCACCCCAATGTGTATGGGCTTGGATGTGTAAAAATTCTCACACAAGAATCTAGTTTCAAAGAAGAAATAACACTTGCAAGCATGTGACCAAAAATAAATAAGTGAGAATGAATTGATTTACAATGAGGGAGTGATACACCGAATTCACTAGAATAAATTTATTTACAATGAGAGAGTGACACACACACACACAATACTCTCCATGAGAGAAGAAGTGCACAGTAGGTTAGGAATTCCTTGTGCATGTGTATGCGACTCCAAAATAATACTAGTAGTAAGTGGAGTTAACTATCCCACAACTACCCCATGAGGACAAGTGGTAGTTCAACTTCCTAAAAAAAGGATCTAATCCATGAAAAAATAATTTAAAAATAGGAAAGAGATAAAACAGTTAAGTAAAGTGCTTCCCTTCATTGATTCATGTGATAAGGTTCCTTAAATAACTCTAGGAACTCAAGCATAGGAAATAGAATCCTAAAATTAGGGAATAAGGCTCTAAAATAGAGGAAAATGTGGGAAGAGAACCTCCACTAGTTATTAATAGCTTATTCCCCCTTAAATCTATGGATGGAGAGCTCCTATGTATTACTTTGTCAAATTTATTCAAAATTTGACCATTGGACTCATGAAACCAATATCTATACATAATATGTTATAAATAGTTATGTTATAAATATACATTCTAAAAATAAGAGCCCCCATGAATAGTAGTAAATTATGGAAAATGTGTATGTACAAAAACAACCCCTGTAAAGCACAACTAAGGTGTGTACAATAGATGAGTCTTAGGAATATGCAACCATGTTAGGTACCCATGTACAATATAACTATGGAAAAAAAATCTGAGGTAAAGAGGGAGAACCCAGTACTGGGAAGAAACCCACCCTCCAAAAAAAAGAGAATACTAGCTATGTCAGTGACTATGCAGCTGTGTCCTTCACTCCCAAGAGATATTGCAAAGATTGAAACTTATGCTTGGTGAATTAGTCTTGTATGGTGTCAAAAATTATTAGGCTCATTGAGATGAGATCATTATCCAACATGTGTCCTTGTAGTTCATCTTGTTTCCTGAATAGACCATTCAATTTGGTCCAAACTTCATTTTTTGTGGAAGTAGATTCTATATGGGAAAGTAAATCTAGATATATTTTCAATCATAACAACCCATAGGATTCATCCAAATCGTCAAAATACTTTTCTTTCTCAACTACATAGGTAGGCTCTAATTCATTTTCCATTGTAATCCTGTAGAGTCCTTTGCTTCATATTAGAATCTCAAATTTGTGCTTCCATTCAAAGTAATGGTGTGAGGATCACTGACATGGGATTATCCATTCTCTATGTGCTATTCAATCCTTTATCACCTGTAAATAAATATGTGCTTCTCCTTTGTCATCTACAAAGAAAATTAATGTTTCTCCTTACAAGCTCAACATATGATTTGTAAAGTAAATATTAGTTTCTTATTACAAGATAATCCTAAGCTATGATACGATGTATAATTTCTCACACAATAATATAGTTGCAAAGAAGAAAGTAAATTGCTAAGCATAATAATCTAGTTGTTAAGAAGAAAGAACACTTGTAAGCATGTGACCAAAAACAAAGAAGATAAAATGAACTATTGAATTTATAATTTCTCACACAATAATATAGTTGCAAAGAAGAAAGTAAATTGCTAAGCATAATAATCTAGTTGTTAAGAAGAAAGAACACTTGTAAGCATGTGACCAAAAACAAAGAAGATAAAATGAACTATTGAATTCATTAGAATGAAATGATTTACAATGAGAGAGTGATACATATATATATATATATAGTACTCTTTATTAGAGAAGAAGTGTACACTAGGTTAGGGCTTCCTTGTGCATGCACATGTGACTCCAAAATAAGACTACTAGTAAGTGGAGTTAACTAGCCCACAAATACCCCAGGATGACAAGTGGTGGTACAAATTCCTAAAATAAAGGATCTAATCCATGAATAAATAATGTAAAAATAGGAAATATCTAAAATAGTTAAGTAAAGATATTCCCTTCCTTTATTCATGGGATAAGGTTCCTTAAATAACTCTAGGAACTCAGACACAAGAAACATAATCCTAAAATTAGGGAATAAGACCCTAAAATCAAGGAAAAGGTGGTAAGAGTGTCTAAGGATGAATAGATTATTTCCCTTTAAATATAAGGATGGAGTTCTCCTATGGCTCACTTGGTTAAATTTAGTCAAAATTTGACCATCAGACTCATGAACCCAATCACTATAAATAGACATGCTAAAAAAGAAGCCCCCCTAATAGTAAGAAATTATGGAAAATGTACATGTACACCAAAAGGATGATCATGAACCTCCAACCCAATATTCATGACTAAATCAAATGCTATGAGTTTGTCCTACGAACTGGAATCAAATAAAGTGTCTACCTTGGTCTTCTTGACAAAAATCTTCCATAGAAAGATCCAGGTCAAGAAGACCAAGGTAGACACTTTATTTGATTCCAGTTCATAGGCCAAGCTCATAGCATCTGATTTAGTTAGCAATCTTGGGCTGGAGGTTCATTATCATCCTGTTGGTGTACATGCACATTTTCCATCCATGCATTGATTTCCATCAATGCATAAGGCGACACTTTATTTGATTGACATGTAGATAATATTCTCATCCACATCTGATTTTATCTCTACTTGATTGATTGAATCCATGGCTAGAAGGTTCTTCTTCTTGTCATACTTCCTATGATTCTTATGGTTCAACTATGGATTTATTTTCCAACACTTTTCTTTAGTGTGACCCTCAATATTGCAGTGGTTATAATGGTTACTTGGATCCTTGCACTGATGTGCAATGGTTTTCATCTTCTTGTCTTTCCCTTTCCACTTATTCTTTCCATCCTTGGAAGCATCTTGGTTCTCTTTATGTTTGGAACCACTTGTCTATATTTTTTCATGGCATGTATTTTCATGATACTATTCTTGCACACATGCCTCATCAATTGTATTGAGATTGAAGAGAATCACTTTCTTTCACAAATGATTGTGCAAAACCCCCAAATACTTGAGGAGTACATTTGGGTTCTTAGGAGAGATACCTAACATGATAGCCATCTTCCTAAATTCAATGGTGTACTCTTACATACTCTACCCCTTCCTTTTCTTGAAGTAATTCCAATGAATATATTGGTCCTCTACATACCCAATAGGATAGAACTAGGACTTAATGAGGGTTTTGAAATCTTCCCACTTAATTATTGGGCGATTGCCCTTGAACCTAAGTGTTTCCATGTGACTTTCCCACTAGGTTAATGCATGGCCCTCTAATTCCAATCTGGAAAATGAAATATTATTCTCTTCTTCTATATGGTGGACACTAAAATAGACCTCTAACTATTTCAACCAATGTTTCAACTTTACTACATAGATATCTCCTTGGTATGGCTTCATATCCAATTTCACTTCCATTTTAAATAAGTACTATTAAGGAGTATTGGCACTAGAACTTGACTGCTCTTTCTGGAGATCTTTCCTTGACTCATTTTCTAGGTCTTCATTATCTCCTGGTTTCCCCTTTGATTCAATCTTTGAGTTCAAGCTTCCAACCTCCCCGAATGGTCTGAAATTTCTTGATACAGCCACCATGAGGAGGTTCATATTGTGAGAAATATCAACAACTTGCTCTTAAAACCTCACAAATCTCTCATTTGTTGTGCTTGGAGGGTTGTTGTGAACAAACTCATACGCAATGGCTAGGGTTTTGTGACTTTTTCCTTAAGCCAATTCCTAGATCTTGCAACTTTCCAAAAATAATCCAAAGAAAACATGGTTTTGATACTAATGTGATCTGTAAACTATAACATATATTCCATTGGAACAGTTCATCACAACAAATCTTATATTATACTGAAATATTTTATTAAGTAGGTTTACTTTTCCTTAGATATTATATTTATAATCACGAACTTAATGCTCAAATTAATGAAATAAAAAAATGAAAGATTAAGAAAAAGAACACACTCCACACGAACAAACACAATATGTATCATCTGAAACTCAATATTGGAGAAAACTTAGCTATAAGGTGATGTCTATGCTCTGTTCTCTTTCTTAAGTTATGGAAATGAAAATACAAATAAAGAGGCACTCATTGTGGAGTTTCCATTATGGCTTCTAAATTATATCTTTTCCTCCTCTATTAGTCTTTCAAAATACCACTCCAAGATTCTTACTCAACTATGAAACAAATACAATGCTAAATAATGGAACCCTTTCTCCTCCTAGTGGCCAAGTATTTAACATATCCCAATAGTCGTCTAGGGTTAGGGTTTTGACTTCATCAACCCTTAATTAGTGATTAGGTTTGGAAATTCTAGAATATTCTCGAAACTACACAAGTGGATAGCTCCATATGTCTGAGTAATGGGGGTTGAAATGGCATCCACTCGTACCATGGTGGTCAATAAGGTAGGTCAACTTACAGGAGGAATAAATTTTGCATACAAGTTCCAATTGAGGTGATTTTTGCATTTTTGGAAAGGTCTTGGTGTGCATATCAATGTTGGCGGTGTAGGAACAAATTATAAATGTTTTAACCCCTAAAAATTCCATTTAATTCCTCAAAATGGCTCTGAAATATTCTAGACCCTAATTTTCCAAACTGAGACCTTCCACTAAAATGACATTGCAAGTTGAATCCTCCAATTTTTCTACCAAAAAGGTACCAATATAGATGAAAAATTATATGATGATCCAATTTGAATCAATAATTCTTGCGACCCTTCTTCTAGATGAATTTCCTTAAGACGATCCATCAAATTAATCCCATGGAAAGTCTTCATTGATATGACCAATTGATACTCAAGTATAATGAGGAGGAGAGGAGTATTGAAGAAACATGATTAAGATGTTGAGACTTTGAATGGAACACTTGAGTGGCAGGCTATCCTTACCCTTGAAGATTTTTTCATTTCTAGCTAGCTAGATTCCCCAGTCTAGGGTGAGGGGAAGAGATTTGAAATATTTTGTGGCCTCATTTTGTTACCAATTACTTAAGGATTCTTCTATGGACTCCCATTTCCAAAATTTTTGGAGTCTAGTTAGACCTTTGATTTATTTTTAGGCTTGCTTTAGGAAAGGAAATGAGATAATGAGATGGTTATTGGTTTCAAGGTCTACTTCATACAGGTGGCAGCTACCTGGTCCTTCATAAATCCCCTTTTGTAGTATGTCCTAGGTGAGAGCCCTATTATTGAGGAGAAGCCACATAAATGTTTTTGTAGGGCATTTAAACTTACCATTATATGTCCACCACTAGATTGGTGGTTGTTACATGCCTTCCAAAGCTGGGGCTTTGTATCCCTCTTAGGGATTGTATCCTCTTAAAGGGTTTAAGGACTAGAGGAGTTCATCCTCTTCATCATTTAGAGTGACAATGCATTTCCATAGACTATATATATATATATATATATATTTTTTTTCCAAATCATATACCTTGCCAAGTTCCAACTCTCTCCATGAGAGCAACTATTGTTAGTGGTTATTCACCATCAGACCATGTGCAATGTGTCATAGGGAGAATAAATATTTGAATATAAGTTTGTAAATGAGGGGAATTGGAATCCTATACAAACAATTACTCTTGATCCATGGGTCAAGGCCTACTTGGACCTTATCCCCTTTTCCTACATGCCAAATCAACCAATTTCTTATTAGGGGAAAGTTCACGATCATGGATTTCTATATGATCAAGGAATTATGAGGTTTTTTTATTGGGCTTCAAACCCAATCCTCAATGGATATGGAATAAAGATAATTGTCCTTTATAGTTTGAACCCAAAGGCCCCATCCCTATAAAATTCTCCAAACATTCTTAGTAGTGAGATATTTTGAGAGAAAGAACATATTTTTGGGGCCCCATCCACAAAGTGTTGGGATAAAAAGTTTTTTGTAGGATACCAATTCCATGACTTTATTTTACTTAGTACCATATCAGATGAAATGATTGTAGAGTTGTTTGATTCACTCAAGTATTTCTTTCGAGATTCAAGTGAGGGACATCCAATAAGCCATGATGACCTAGAGGATGTATTTTACTAGGACTAAGTGTCCTCCATGATGAATCCATTATTGACACACTTACTTATACCAATAATAATATTTTTACTTTTCTTTCTATATTGATCAAATCATTAATTCACCATTCATAAGAAATTAATGAGAAATGTGTACACAAACATACAATCCAATGTACATAGAAATTTAATGTGGAAACCCAATTGGGAGAAAACCACAAAAACTTATCTTTATAAAATCATGTAGGTACCAACCTATAGTTACAATATTTGTTATAGGCACCAACAAACAGGAGACACCAATCTCCTCAACTGAGCACCAACTCAACAATTTTAGTAGGCACCAACCTATAGCTTACAATGTTTGCAGGCACCAACCTGTAGGAGACACCAGTCTCCTCAGCTAAGAACTAATTCAGCAACATGTAGACACCAATATACTAGAAACACCAATCTCCTCAGGTTGTCAACAATACCAAATGATCTCTTTCCTTCAAGCCTTCACCTGTTCAGATCTATAGTTTTGTCTCTGCTATCATAACATTCTTCACAATTCACAATCTACATAATTTAAACGTTCTTTGCACCTCCCAACCACCCTTATACATTCATGTTTTCTTTCCTTTTATTCTTTTTCATCCTCGAAACTCAAACATCCACATTCTTCCACTCTGGTTTCTATACTCTCATAATTCCTCAAAAACTTACTCACACATTCACTATGAGCTTCAAAGCCCCAACTCTCTTCCACCCACATACACTTCCTTTCTCATCCATTCTCATAACTCCCTCACAAAATAAAAAATGATCTGGGCATCGTTATTTATATGAACCCATAGACCAAGGGGTTTGTCATATACCATAACACAAGATTCAACACTCAACAATTCCTCAAAATTCAGGCTGCAACACTCCTTCAAAATTTAAGACTAACACATTTAATTTCATGCGATCTTCTCATAAACCATAGCACAAGATTCAACACTCAATAATCGTCTGATGCAGTCCCTTGAATCGACCGTTGTATTCAATCTATTTTATACCCATCAAAACACACAATATAAGCCTCATCACTCAAAAATTGTTCAATATTCCCTCATATTAATTCTCTACGTGGATCTATTTCATGTTCCCTAGATATCGAGACCACCAGGGTACCAGGATATCGGGCCCCCGAGATATCTTCCCATTGGGCCATTGGGCCCTCGGGACCACAAAACTACGCTAAAAATATATCTGGTATTCGATATGGAACCTTTCTTTGCAGAACCGTGATATCAGGCTATCGACCCACCGACCCCTTGGAGCTTCAACACAAACATGCTCCTTCAATCCTACGATATTCGATATGACGTATTCCTTCTTGGACATGTGGCTCAAACCTTTGATGACATTTGGAATAATCACCGTACTCATGGAATTGATGTGGCATATGATGTGACATTGGTCACCTGCAATCTCTTTGTATGACGTTTCCTCCACATGGACCCCTTCCATGGGTGCTATATGATGTGGCACTGAAGTGGTGTTGATGTGTTTTCTATCATGGTATCGAAGCTGGCCCACCGGCCACTAGGCTATTGGGCCATTGGGACTTCAATGTTGCAGGATGTTCAATCTCCAAATATCCCATATGGTGATATTGGGCCACCAAGATATTGGGCTTATGCATACTCTCTATTTTATCCAATATTCAATATGATACTTGGGCCACTGTGTAGACGTGGTTACTTGTGATGGAATTGTAGATGGCATGGACTCCTTGTGTACCATCGTTCTGACGTGGTTGTTAGCATGGCGATGATGTGACTTCAGAGCTGGTCCATTGTGCATCGATCTACTGGGTATTAGGCCCCTGGGTCTCCAGGATATCGCCCCCTGGCCCCCAAAACTTCAAAACTGCATTGACACACCATCCTTATGATATCTTATATGTCAATAACGAATATTCTAGGCCCCACGACTAAAAGGTAACTTTGTGCATAGTGTTCCATGTCTCTTCCGCTCGCATTCAAACATATGTGATATTGATTTTCCTTATAAAGTATTCAAACATCCTTTTTGATAGTGCTTTGTGAAAAACAACTCCACTACATCCTCAGAATTCAATAGACTGTGATCGATTTGGTTAACTAGGCCTGAAACCTTAATGCTTCTTAGACCTTTGATGGGGTTGTCTCGTCTAACTTCTAATCGCATAGTTCCTTCTCTGTTGTTCAATATCATTTGGGTTGATTGTTCATACATGGTATTCTTTCCTTCATTCACACAGAGTAGAAACACATAAGCTCATTAATGTGCAGAGACATTCACACACTGCTTGGAGACCCTCTACTTCTTTGTCTGATTGGATTGTCTTTGGTTTTTATATGTCGATCTCCCCCTGTCTTCGAAATTAATGACATTGATGATAGTCCTGTAGGTCTCCCCTTGTCTTTGACATTAATGACATTGATGATAGTCCTGTAGGTCTCCCCTTGTCTTTGACATTAATGACATTGATGATAGTCATAATCCTATCTACCTTTGACATCAATGACCACATAATTTCCAACATCCATTTGTTGCACCAATTGTTTATTTTTTTTCTCAATATTAGTTCATGTATGAGGAATGGAAGATATATCATTACTTCCATCCAAAAACATGCCAAGTGAAGGATTTCTTTTTTAAAAATGGGTTAATAAAGGTCTATGTCTTAGTGCAAATTGGAAAAGGGATTGGGATTAGTAAAATATTAGCAGGGAGGTGTGTAAATTTCCCTTAATCTCCCTCTCATATTTATATTATCACCTCTTATTTTCAAGGCTACTCACCTCATGACACATATGGAATCAAATATGTTATATTTCATTCTAGTAGGGAATTTTCCTAGCCATATGGGCATGGATCCTCTTGTCTACTGTAAGATATTTTACTTCAACATGTAAGAAAAAATCAACTTCATACTGATGACTAAGCTATAGAGTCTAATTGACTCTCTTCAAGAGAAAAATGTAGGTATGTGGAAAAATTCTATATTGAAATTGAGGATTAACTAACATTTTCTAAGTTTAAAAGTACACCTTAAAAATCATTTCTAGCACCAACTAAAACCATGATATTTTTAGTTTTACTCTAGTTCATTCCTTGTATGATGAGATTTCCCCTTTCCTTTCTATTTGGATGATCCTTTTCCATCATGCATGGTGAGTGCATGTGCTTTGGGATCCTTTATCAGGCCCATATGAATGATTTTTTCCTGCTCATATGTGAGAGAATCAATGAATTGGTCCATGGTAGGCATCTTCCACTTTGATCCCAAGAGATATCTTTCAGAATGGAAAGTGGAGACATAAACATCATATTCTGGTCCTAACTTAGCCAAGATTGTTAGAATAAGTTGGTCTACTTGTGTAGACTTATAAATACCAAAAGATTCCAAGCTTAATATCAAATATTTAAACTTGGTAAAGAAATCCTGTATATTATCAAAACTTTTAGGATCCAAGGTATTCAACTCTACCTTAAACATATGACCTCTCATCTCATCTTGCTTTCCAAAGAGACTTTCCAAGGTGGTACAGATCTCGTTTGGAGTCTTGCATGCAAAAACATGAAACCATAAATCAAATGAAATTAATTAAAGAAGAAGTCATGTGGCCTCATCCTTATGGTTCACCCATCTGGTCTTCTCAATCACTGATGTAGGTTATGTTTCTGTTGCCATTGTCAAATTGTACAATCCTTTCCTTTCGAGTTGGAATTCAGCCTTCAACTTCCATTCAAAATAATTGTACGGTGTGAGTATTATCACCAAATTTTAATGAAGAATTGGTTTCATATCCATTCCTCTTACTAGTTTTGAAAAACCTAGAAAACTTTTCTTGAGAAATCACTGAAAAAAAACTTGTTCAAGAGTGTCTCACTGTCCCAATGGGTAGTCTGAGACATCGTTGCACCCTGTGTGAAGGATATTGTGTGATACTTAGGATAGTGTTGCATCCCTATGCAAGGCTATACTGCAACACTTTCAAAAACTATGAAAAAATGGCTGCGACACTGTTAAAAAAATTTTAATTTTATAAGTGTTCCTATGATTGTCGCACCTTTCGATAGGGAGAGGTTGCGACACTTTCAAATGCACGGATTACGCTCTTAAAATTTCGGATTTCCCTCTTCTCTCGATTTTCTGGTTTTCTCTAAGCATCTCGACTCTAATACCATGTCAATGTTCCATCGAAACCTCCACAGGATGTTGATATTATGGTAGTTGGGGAAGGTATTAACCTCTATGTGTAACCTTTGACGAGACTAGAATATTATGGGAAGCAAGAGAAACCATAAAAATGTTGGATAATAACCCTAGAAGACAAGTCGACTCAAGAGAATAATTAATATTGAGTTATTATCCTCCAAGAAGAGAAGTCGACCCAATCAGGTGAGTTGGAGCAGTATAAATAGAGGGTGCTAAAGCTCATTTGGACTCACTCACTCTCACAAATGCATAAGGAAAAGTGGTGCACATGATTGGAGGAGAGCTGCAACTACTGCAATGGTGACTTGGTATTTGATTATGGTTGGACTTTCTGCTTGGTTATGGTTTGGAATTTCTGCCTGGTAAGCTAGCTTTGGAGAGATGTATGCTACCTTGGTTGGCTATTGGTTCTAGGGTTTGCTTTCAGAGTTATTCTCTCTGTCAAGGTTAAGGTGCTCGGGGGTGACCTTTGTGCCTATGGTTGGGTGAAAATATTGCTATATTGTCTACGGTGAAATGAGCACACCTATCATTCTAATAGGTTATGGGCCCACACTATCTTCGGACAATATAACCACTGGAAGGTAGATTGGGAGTATTTTCTCAGTTGTAGTTGCAATCAAAGTTTTTGTTGCAGCAACAAAACCCTAACCCTCATGTTAAGGCACCTTAAGTGAAGTACTTGACCTAATTCCTAGATAACTTAGTGTGCCATAGCCTAGCACACCTCTTGGTACTCTCAACAAGCTAAGATGTCAAATTTGGAATTTTGGTCAAAGTCAACATTTGACCAAGTCAAAATCTAAGGTTGACCAGTCAAAAAGTAAAAATGAAAGGTAGTTATGAAGACAAAAGACCTAGAATGAAGAAAGTGTATGTTGTGCCCAAGAGAATTCTACCGAAAGGAACATTATGAGGTTTGCCAATCCTCTAGCAACTAAACCTCTGGTCCAACAAAGTCATTTTAAGGTTTACCGTCACAATTGGGTAATAAAGGTATGCACCTATACATGTTCTTTTAATTTGTGTCATTAGCATGAGCGTGTTTTCAGGAAATGTAAAAGGGATCTTGTCCAAAGCAATGATCTTTGATTCAGTGCATTTAGAAGATCAACACACTCTCCAGGTTTGACTTGGATTTAGTGCATTCATAAGATCAACACACTCTCATCTATAAGCTAACTTTAGTCAAGATCTTATAAGGTTGAGATCGTATTCCCTAACTTAGTTTTTCTATCAAGAGAGCATATTGTTTTAAGTTTAAAAGACATGTCAGAAATGATACTTGTCTCAGAAGAAAAGCAATCCAAGTGGAACAATAGCAAGGCTCCAGGTTTTCATATCAAGTTTGACATATTTATTAGTCACTTAAGTGAGTATTGATAAGTACTTAGTAGCTTATACTACTCGTGTAATTATTTACTAGCATGAACTAACACCTCCTTTAGGAGATATTTATTGTTCTTGTTCTTAGACAAGATCATCTTAGTAATGCTACCAAGAAACTATCCTTCATATGAAATATGTTGTATCAGAAACACTGTTGTTCTTGTTGTCTCAGGAAGGTTATTTTGAAGGCTATCATGAATATGTCTTTCTAGACTTGTAGCAATTGATTCTATCCTTGTCCTTGTTCTTTTTTCGATTTCCTATCATAAACATATTGTCTTGGATCTTTATTTTGTTTCTTGTTTTGTTCCAGACAAGTACCCATGTGAAATATGTTGACAAACCTCAATGAACAATATTTGTGGAAGATTTCATAGAATAAGTTTATAAGGATGACACTTTGCAGAAACAAAAGAGAAATATGGTAGACAAAAACATGGACTCTCTCATATAGAGGGAATTGATTGCAGAATTCCAAAAACATGAGTTTCAGAATAAAAACAAGGAAGTTCTAGATATTGTTCATTTAGGCATGAAGACGGGATTAGGAGGGAGCTAATCCCCAATGATATAATCCATTGAAGAATATGCGAAGACTTATAAATGGAAGCTTTGATAGATACAAGATGAGATTCGGGGCTAGAGGGTTCTCCCAGAAGGAGGGAGAAGACTATGATGACATCTTATTCCAGTAACCAAATATACCTCTACCTGAGTCATTATATCTCTTGCAGTATCCATGGGTTGGAGATGTATGTAAAGATTGTTCTTATCAACAACATAATTGAAGAAAAAACACATGTAGAGAAACCTCAAGATTTTGAGGTATACCAGAAAGAGACCCATGTATGTAGATGGAATAATACCTTGTATGGATTCAAGCAACTTGGTGTAGAGCCTCTCATGTACAACAAAAGCATGGTGAAAAATCCTATGACAGAGGAATTGTATCAAAACGATTCTTCAAAAGTCTGGGATAATGGATTGCAAATCCGTGGAAAACTCCCATGATGAAAAATCTAAAGAAGTTGAGATACTATGATCTAATAGACCCGCCCCTGTATTAACAATTAAATGGCTCGTTGATGTATTTAGAGAATACTTAGCCATATATTTTCTTTGCTGTGAAAATAGTTCCAGGTGGAAACTAGCCATGAGAATTGAATAATTGCAAAGCATGCCTTGAAGTATCTTCATGGGACGTTTGAGTTACGATATAAAGCTGCATTGATTTATTGATTTAGATTGGGTAGGGAGTGCAGATGATAGAAGAAGTGCTTCTTGGAAATGTTTCAGTTTGGGATTTTCCATGATATCATGGGCTAGCAAGAAACAAAAGTTTGTTGCACTCAAAACTGCAGAAGCAGAGCATATTGCAGCTTGTGATGCTTGTACGGGAGAAATGTGGCTTCGTAAGATGGTTTCTGGACAGTTTGATCAGGTGATGGATTCAACCATAATATATATTGTGATAACCAGAGCTGTGTGAAGCTCTCAGAGAACCCAGTGTTCAATGAAAGGTTGAAGCACATTGAGATCAAGTACTATTTTCTCCATGATAAAGTCCAGAGGGGAGAAGTAGTTCTCCAATATATCTCCATTAATGAGAAGATATCAGATATTTTCGTAGATCCTATGTCCAAGATGAAAAGTTTAAGTACTTAAGGGACAAGATGGCACTCATGGAGATGACTTCCTTATTGGAAAGGGAAGTGATTACTCCCCAAGTTGGGAGGGAGCACTGATATGTTATTGATATATGGATAGTAATTTTCTAGTTTGGAAAATGGTCCAAGTTGGGCAGTCACTTTCCAGTGCGGAAAGTGGTCCAAGATTTCTGATGGAGAATCATTTTCCAGTTCGGAAAATGGTCTAGAATGGACAATCATTTTCGTAACGAAAATGGTCTGATAGGTTTTTGATGTACCATAGAAAACGATTACCCTTGTGGCTAGTCTAGGGGAATGGTCTATGCCAATCATTCTCCTTGGAAGTCACTCTGAGAAGTTGTAATGTCCCCCACCTCTTAGAGAGGTGATGAGGAGACTCAGTGGCTTGGGCACCCCCACTAGGTCATAGTCTCACATTGAGGGGGGGAAAGTCAAGAAGTTAAGAGTTATATTTTTAAGTTGACTTAAGAAAGGAAAAGGATAAAGGAGTAAAACATAACTCAACAGAAGAATAGAAGATTAACCCTGGGAGTTAACCTAACTCAATAGAGAATTA